>VOPJ01009031.1:0-80642 GCA_014673585.1 Semibalanus balanoides
GCATTTACTAATCAACATTTTATTTTTTTTCCGTCTTCTCAACGCATGTTGATCATTTTTCGACCATTCATCAAGCATCTTATTTTGACATGTCTCCATCGTTATCTGCCGTATTGACGCATTGGATACCTTATATGCTGGATAGTGTACCATTTCAGGCTGCTTCTCTAATCTCTACTGACATCTGTCGGTGAAATAACCGTCCAATATGCGATGCGGTAGTCACTTGTGACGTAATATGACGTCTATGCGTATTTTCAGAAGTCAATAAAGCTGAGTCGTAAAATACTTTGTCAATCCAGAAGCCAGGACTACCTACTGGACCTATGAAACATATGGATGTGTCACATATCTGAACCATGAATCGATGTTTCAGAAACAAGTGGCGCTGATCCGCCAGCTGGAGGATGAGCTTCACCGTCGCGGTGGGAAGAACCAGGCAGTGGTGGAGCTGCAACAGCAGCTCGACCAGTTCTACGTGGAGAACGACCACCTCACCAGGGAGAACGCCATTCTCAAGGAGACCATCAAGGTAGTGAAACACTGCTATGCTTACTCAGCAGAGATGTAGGAACGACACGAAAAGGCAGCAGTGCAATACTGATCTCGTCTTGAGATAAATCCCTTCTATGGAAACTTTGCAGTCTCGGGCTCTTTTCGTCCTGACGGTTTTTTTCTTCTCATAATTTGTTTTCTTCTCACCAAGCAAACACAACTAATTTAGTAAAAGAAAATGCCGAAAAATGAGGATGCCATGCGACCCACTATACCTTTGACACTTGGTATGTTGCATTAATTTACTGAAAGCCTAAAGGTATCAGTGGATCCATCGCATTTCTTGCTTTGTTCCAGTGGTGTCAATTTTCTCAATTTTCTCAATTTCTCAAAATGGTTGGGGGGAATGAACAGGGACGGATTTAAGGGGGAACTATATTAGCGCCATGACTTGACTAAATCGTCTGAAATCGGCCAAGAATAACGCATTAAGAATTAAACAAGGAATAGGTATAAAGCAGTTTGTTAAAAAGTTCATAATAGCCGTTTTAACGATGAATTATGCCGTTTTCACGATGGCTTATTTTGCGCGAAATGTTTTAAAAAGTTTTAGTATGAAAGTTTTAGTATACGATATATTCCAAGAAAAAATAAATTACTGATTTAGGCGATATTATCATTATTCAGAGTTATGAAACATGATATGAGTTCATTACAAAGATTATGATACAAAATTGTCCTTTTCTAAAGAATATATGCGTCTAGATCCATTCGTTCAGTGAAGCATTACCGCCATACTAGTTACTCAATCTGGCAGCTCATGATCACAGGTGCCTTCGCATGGCGCCAATAATGCCTAGAAACGATTCCTCGGCGAGTCCATTATGAATCAAGGGATCGGTTTGTTGAGTCGACCAATAGCGTGCCCGCAGATTAAATGGTCGGAGTCTTCCTGAAAAGCTTTCATAGGTGAAAATCTAGGCATCACAATTTAACTACGCATAATTGATCTTCTAATGACCACCAAACGCATTTTTGTAATATACCAGTATTCTACCAACAATATACAAAATTCTAAGAGACATTTCAGACCAAAAATTCGTTGTGCAAAAAGTTATGACTTAAGGATGGCATACGTAAACATACGATACTAAAACTTTCATACTAAAAACATTTTAACACATTTTAAAAGGTTTTTAAAAAAATTTCGCGCAAAAATAAGCTATCGTGAAAACGGTTATTATGGCGCGAAATGTTTTAAAAGTCTAGTAGTAGCCGTTTTCACGATGGACTAATTTGGCGAAAAATGTTTTAACCCTCGCCCTACGGGACCGTAGGGCGAGGGTTAAAATATTTATCGCAAATTAGTCCATCGTGAGAACGGCTACAACAGAAAGATTTCAAAACATTTTAAAATGTTTTAAAACATGTCGCGCAAAATAAGCCATCGTAAAACGGCTAATGTAAAGTACTTAGCAAAACAGTCATATGAGTTTTGGCATTGTGCCGAACAGCACCTCAAACCAAACTTTTGGGCCGAGCCTTTAACAAACAACAGCTCTCTCAGAGTGACCGAGAGTCCACTCCAACTGGCACGAGGTCCTCTCAGGCCTTACAATGGCCCTATTAAACAAGCCTATGACGTGTCACATTCTCAAGGTTTGCAAAGGCCCTCTCAGACTCCCTCTCTCTTGGGCCTCGTTAGGACTCTCTCAGGCTAGCATAGGTTAAGCCTTTTCAAAACTGGCAAGGGGCCCCTCAGGCCATACGATGGTCCTCTCAAAGCGGATGTTCCTCTCTTTACCGACACAGAGGTCTCTCTCTCGGACCGGGAAATCTCTCTCTCTCTCTCTCTCTCTCTCTCTCTCTCTCTCTCCTCTCTCTCTCTCTCATCTCTCTCCCTCTCTCTCTCTCTCTTCTCTCTCTCTCTCTCTCTCTCCTCTCTTCTCTCCTCTCTCTCTTTCTTCTCTCTCTCTCTCTCTCTCTCTCTCTCTCTCTCTCTCTCTCTCTCTCTCTTCTCATCTCTCCTCTCTACTCTCTTCTCTCTCTCTCTCTCTCTCTCTCTCTCTCTCTCTCTCTCTCTCCTCTCTCATCTCTCTCTCTCTCTCTCTCTGCTCTCTCTCTCCGACTGGAAAGCGCCCTGAGACCAATGAAGGGTTCTCTCAGAGTGATAAGCGGCCCTCTCAGGATGGCATAGGACTCTCTCAGGTGTGGCAAATGTTCTATCAGAACGAAAACTAAAAACCTATGGCTCTCAGGCCTGGATAATACCATCTCAAAACAAAAGTGGGACCCCACAGATTGCCGCAGGGTCCACTCAGGGTCAGACAATTGCCTTATCAGACTAGCCAGGGGCCTGTTTAAGCCTGGATTGAGCTCTGTTCAGCCTGAAAATGTTCTCGCAGACAGCTGAGAGACCTTCAAGCCGACCGAGTGCTTCGTCAAGCCGACTGAGGACCCCTCAAACCGATCGTCGATAGACCCTAAGACCGAACAAGGATCCCTCAAGCCGATCTAGGGCCCTCTCAGGCCGATCTCGGTTTCATTCCAGAAGGGGGTCATGATCATCTACGCCCCCTTGACTACGTCCTCGGTTGCGGGGGTGGGCGAGAGCACCATTGGGGGGGGGGGGCGAGAGCCACCTTAAAGGTTTATAAATCGACGCTAATGCTTAGGTGATTGGTCCATTTTTCGTAGCGTCTGATTTTGGATGCATTTGCATCGTAATCTCCCGTATTGACGCATTTGCTATGCGGGGTAGTCTACCACTGCAGGCTGCCTCTTTACTGCCATCTGTCGGTGAAACATGCAACCGTACCAATACATTTTATGTTCAGGGGTCATTTATCCTCAGAAACTCTCGCTCCCCCCTCTCCCCTCTCCCTCACTCTCCCCGGTGGCGCACGTGCTCTGTGATATCAATGAGGTCACGGATCAACGATACGATTATGGGGCTGAAATCAGTGACGTCACCAACCGAGCTCGCTGCGTCATCTCATGAAACTGACGTCATTTAGCGATGATCACGACAGTACCTGCAGTTAGGTGATGTCACCGTGTGCAGGGTCAGCAGTGTTCCATGATAATCATGACGTCACCACAGCCCTCCGTAGCGGAAGCATAATCATAAACGTGACGTCCAGTGTCCTAGCCCGCGCGGCGTAGGGGTCTCTCGCCGAACGCGCGGCGTAGGGGGGGTAAATATTACCCCCCCCCCCTCCCCTCTTATCTTCCGAACCAATAACCGCAGCGAGACGCGCAAGGCGGCGATCGAAAGCTCTCAATGAAAACGAATCGAATGCATACCCGAATATTTTTCAGTTAGGGCAAAGTAAGGGTCACGGTCAGGTCATATGGAAAATTCGAGTTAATTGAGTTAATGGTTCATACTTTCAATTAAAATCCTTGATTAAGACTGTCAATGCACATAAAGCTCTCAAAGGTGTAATACATCTATTGCATTAAGTAAAATGAAATTGCATGCAAATGTTAAGGTCAAGGTCAGGTCACTAAGAGTCACTGTCACAAGAGGTAAAATAAATAGCCTTTGACACATGTTTTAGGGGTCATTTTATCACGTAAAGAATCGATAGAAAACAGTCATTTTTACAACTTGACCCCGTCAAAAGGTCAAATCAGTCACTTAAGGTCAAACTGAAAACTGACGAAAATAAAAACAATGCATTCTAGGTTAGTTTATTCTCATAAACACAAAAAATACATTTATATATCGTATCAGTCAAAAAATCAAAAAAAACGTTATTTTGAAAAATGATGCATTACCTTACTTATGCTCTGGAGAGCAATCAGTCCACTGAAAAAACGAAGCTATTACGTTGAAATCGGTCTTGGTATTCAGTACACTTGGTTCTCAAATATATCCGTTTTTTAAATACCTTGAAATTTCAATTTTTGAAGAAATTCTTTAAAAAATCAGTTTTTGGATTTTGGCGTCAAAAACCCAAAAATTGGAAAATCCGGAAATTTCCTCTTGTAGAAATTAAATTTCCTTTCTTGTACAAGTTTTGTGTTGCAATTTGCATTTAAGCTATGTTTTCTACGATGCATCAAACATTTATCGTTATTCAACCAAAAATGCATGACATGACGTCATCAAAACGTCATTATCTCCCAAAGTTCTGATTCATTTTCGATGAAATTTGTTGGGAAGACGTCAAATTAAGACTGGATAAGGTACTAAAATTTTGACGTCGTTATCTGTTACCGTTTTCAAGTTATTGCGGAAATACTGAGGGGGGTAATATTTACCCCCCTACGCACGCGCGGGCGTAGGATTGGAAATTTTGAGTGTAAAGCGACACCCTACAAGATATAATATTCCACTCCTTTTGCCCAATTTGAAGGGCTATTTTCCACTCTTTTTCACTTTTGAGATTATTTTTACACTCATTTATTTCAATATGTAAGAAGCCAGACTATTGATGAAGTTTTGCTTAATAGCAAAATTGGTAAATTCTTTAAAAAGGCTCTTTTTTAGGTATAATTTTCCACTCGTTTTCCTGATTTTCAGTCTGAATTTTCAACTCTGCACCCTGGCTATAAAGCAATCCTAGGACACTGGTGACGTCATCATCTGGACTCACCAATGAAGAAGACATCACTAACCGTACTTGGTGACGACTGACGACACCATATGACGTCACCAATGCTATTCAGTGACATCTAACCCTAACCGAGCTCGTGACGTCATTCGTTAGTCACCAGTAGGCCAATTACCTTACCCCGCGGGCTGTTTGACCTTATCCATCTGACCGGCTGCGAATCCCGTTGGCGTAACACAGAGGCTAACACAGAAAAAGAAGAAGAAAATAATAATGAAATAACAGGGAAATATAATCATGACTCAAGAGACACCATACAGCTAAAATATTTACAATCATCCACACGAAGGCAGCCACCAGATACAATTAGGCACGAATGTCCCAACGGAGGTGGGACCTGACACGAAACTATAGCAGGATGTGGGTACATCTATGTAGTAAATAAAACAAAGGCGCAATGCTTGTCTTTACAACAAAAATAACGTTAGTCAGCTATATTTATTCTTACTAAAATATTATAACAACAGGATGGTCTTCATTTGTATATTAGCTCTTTCCGTTTTAATTATGAATAATCTTATATGCATTCTGATATATGATGTATTTATCTGCCTCTTGTTTTAGGAACTGGAACTGAGAATCGACACCCAGAAGCAAACCCTTCTAGCCCGGGATGAGAGCATAAAGAAGCTTCTGGAGATGCTCCAAACCAAGGGTCTAGGTAAGGAGACGTGCCATGTGTGGTACATAGTCCACAGACAATGGTTGCACAGGTCTGATTTTGTGTGAAAATCGTCACCGCAGCTCTAACCGTTGACGAGCAGCGAGCCACCAGAGGGAGCTGACGTGTCGATTGTATGTACAATCTTAGTATTCATGATTTATTTTGCAGTGCAATTTTTAATTCTGACGCATTTATTTCGCCACAAACTACAAAGGAAATATGCGCAACCCAACCGCATTCATAATAATTAACCACCTCAAAAACAGGCGCCTAGCAACAACTCTGCTGAGGCGATTTTGTTAAAATCTTGACACAAATCGTGCAAATGAATTATCAGAATAAAAAAATAAAGACGCTAGCTTTAGTAGCTCCAATAGCTCATTTAGATGTACATAATCATTAAAAATTTATCAGGCTAACAGCTCATTATAGCCATACTTTTTTTTCGGGTTATTGATGTCGGGTTATTTACCAGCCACGTTCCTGCCTCCCATGACCTCAGTCGTAACAGAGCCAATCTCGGCACAGGCAGCATAGCTCTGGAGCTATTCCCAGGCGTACCATATACCGGCCCGGGGCTGAGCTGCATTGTTTCCGGTGCCACCACGCCGCACGAGCACGCTCTGCTGCCTCCGCCTGTCACCGTCGGCAGCTGACGCCGGCATCGATTCCGACGCAGCTGGCCACTGAGCTGCAGGCTGCAGAGTGCAGAGGGAGAGCCGCGGGCTGCGTCCTGACCCTCTGCCTCGTCGCGAGCTCCGTCAGCTCTAGCGATGGCGTTGTCCCCGTCCGGCGCCCGGAGCCCCCCTGCACCCACAGTTCGGAGAAACCGGCAGAGGCGAGGGATCACGGAATTGATAGTAGCAGAGAATGCAATCTCCGTGCAATAAAATTTATCCAGAAGGTTAACTATCGCCAGTGAGTTGGAGAAGAAGAAAGCTATGAAGAGCACTATGAGCTCAAAGCAGACTATAGAGGCGCTGCGAAGCTGTAATCTATAGCAATTCTATAGCACAGACGATTGTTCAGCATACCTTCTCTGACCTGCCCCAAATCACCAAACGTGTTTTGTCTACACTCCCAGAACCTTCTGCAAATCACCAAACATCACGATGATCTGACCTGTAATGTGACCCGGGTGGCGAGTTTTTCTCACAGACATGTTGTATTCTGTATCCTGTTGCTGGCTTAGAGATAAGGTATTGACCGCCCACCCAGCGTTAAAGAAGAGTCTATTGATGAGCGAGTGGAGGTCCAGCATCGTATAAGCCGCTTTCCAGACAGGATCAATGGGTAATATTGGCACATCACAGACTGAAATCGGATCACGTACTGCCGCGATACAAACATCACCAATGGAGTCGCAGCTGAAGAGAATAACGTAACTTATATTTAGAAACAGTTACACCTACTTATGCGATAGGTACTCAAGAGTAACATGCCTTCATTCAATGCATGCACTGATTCATGGAGCACCCCACACAAAGTCAATTATTATTTGTTTGGTAGGTGTTCTGATTTATCTATATCTCTAGCTGCATTTCATTTTGGTATGCGTCTAGTCAGTAAATAGAGGTTTTAAGCGTGGCGACATGTCGCGCAGTTATAAAGCTGTTCACATTCAGAGCATTGTGGTTGACAAGGTTAACCTGGCACTAGCCGTTTTTACGAAGGATTTATTTTTACCCGGTATTACCCGGTATTACCCGGTAGTACCCGGTAACATGTCATGCATGTTGGGTAATTTAGTCTAAGAACACGGCTTTTCCCGGATATTTTGGGTATCACTTGAAACAGTATGAATTACAAAGTTTTAATTGACACACAAAAAAACGTGAAAAGCCGTGTTCTTAGACTCAATTACCCCAAAGCACGAACAAATACCGGGTGCTACCGGGTACTACCGGATTTATTTGTATCCGGCCGTACCCGGTAGTACCCGGTAATATTGCATGCGTTTTGGGTAATTCAGTCTAAGAACACGTTTTTTCCCGGATATTTTGGGTATCAGTGGAAACTTTATTAATTATAAAGTTTCAATTGATGCAAAAAATATCCGGGAAAAGCCGTTTTCTTAGACTCAGTTACCCAACACGCACCAAATATTACCGGGTACTACCGGGTAATACCGGGTAAAATTGAATCCTTCGTGAAAACGGCTATAAACTGGGTGGGGTGGGGGGGGGCGTTTAACGCCGGTGAAGAATTTCCATGATAACTCAAAAATAATAAGCGATATCACCGTGCAACTTCGAGTAACTTCTTGCACATCAACTGTACGTTTACTGTGTGAAAATGAAGCGATTTCGTTGAACAATTTTGGAGATATAGCGAATTTAGTGACGTCACTACACATGAGTTTGACACAAAAATCAGCTAAACTTCAACAGACCTTAAAAGGACATATTCTAAGCAAAATGCAATCCAAAAACATCTTAAGAAGGAAAATGAAAAGAATTACTACATGGTAATCTCGATTTTTTTTTACTTCTAAAATTTCATTTTTTTAAAAGAAAAATGACCACAAAACCCAAGTTAAAAACAGTCAACTTCACATATTAATGTATTGATGACCAAGACGCGTTTCGTACAGTTACTTTATCAGTAGGTCATTCAAAGGGCTCCCATTGAATGACCAACTGATGAAGTAACTGTACGAAACGCGTCTTGGTCATCAACAAATTAATTTGAGGAGTTGACTGTTTTTATATATGTCAATATGAATGTTAACCCGCGCCCCACTGGGCCTCTGCATTTCCTTCGCACGACTGGGGGTGTTCAACCCCCCCCCCTCTAACTCGGCTCCTACGGCACGTAGACTAAAACAAAATACACTGTTCGAACCGTTATCACAAAGCATTTCGAAACTATTTAGACTTTTTTTGTCGCTCACGTCAAAACTCAGGTCACCAGAGGTCATCGAAGGTAAATTTTTCCAGTTTTAGGACATTGCTCCAGAAAACCCCAAATATCTCGGAAACTATGATATCTAGAAACAAACATTAAAAAAAAAAACAATCGCTAGCCATTTAAATTTTCAATCGACCCAGTAGTCCTCAAATTTGACCTCAGGTCAATAGTTTAGGCTCTAGAGGTCATTAATGTCAAAAATGCTGATTTTGGCAAAAAATATTTTTGCGAATAACTTCTTACCTAACAAAGATAAGGCAATACTGTTTACGCCATCGTGTTTGTCTTGTCAAGGCGCTTTGAAATATGTCAAACTAGATCATTTTAGGTCAACTTAAAAAAGTGACCTCAGGTCAAGGTCAAGTGGTAACTCAAATAGGTCATGTTACATATCAAGAGATGTGTATTGACGAGACAAACACATTGGTGAAAGTTACACTTCTCGATCTTCATTATGTTTAGAGTTATTGACGAAAAGGTGTTGGTGACCTCGGATGACCTCAGATCGACCCCGTAAGGTCCCTGACAAATAACCTGCACTTGAATACATACAAATATCCTATTACTAACATTTACAGAAGAAATGGCATATATCGGTCGAAAAAAGAAAGCATTTTTGAAAATATCCATTTACTATTAATGGGGAGTCACAAAATTGACCCGACCTCAGGTCACCGATATCAAAAATCCGAGATACACATTTTGTAGATACTGATGACTTGATTTAATCCTAAAGTTTGATATCGATCCGTTAGAAACTGTGGTCATGGCACGACCGCAAACTGTTTGGTAGGTGAGGTCACTTGACCTGACCTGGTGACCTGACCTAACACAATACGAAACTTGATTTTTTTCAAAATGTGCGGAAAGGATCAATGATTAGTTATGCCAAATTTGGCGGGGCTACGCGCACCGTTTTTTCGTTATCTTGAAAAAACAGAAGAGGGTGTTCAAACACCTCCCCAGTGGGGCGCGGGTTAACAAAACCAAAATTGACAAATGCATTAAAAACGGAATATATGCCAGAGAACCATTAGTGAACAACTAGGTACCATACCACATTTCAAAATGATATCATTTTTGACTGACTGATGGCATCTAAAGTAGGTACTGATAAATTATGACGTTAAGCTTTGCAATTGCGTTTTTTGCTTTTATTGACAAGATACAGACAATTAAATGAAAATTGCATGTTTCTTAGACACCACTAGTCCATAAACTTTTTTATATATATTTATCAACTATTTTTTGACATTTTGATACCTTACTTTGACTTTAGGTAGACGACAACTTCATGTACATGAAGTCACGTGTTAAAATGAGTATAAGTATCGAATTGTACGCGTAAAATGATCCATAAAACATATGTTGCATGACTTTCGTAGATACATTGTATATAGTGACCTCTTGTGACCTGACCTTGATCATTACAAAAAAAAAAAATCACATTAACTCATACGTAATATGTCATACCTTTGAGAGCACTTTGGTTGATCATGGTCGCAATCGAAAGCTTTGGATTGAAAGTATGGCACATAAACTAAAATAACTCGATTTTGACCTTTGACCTGACCGTGTCTTCACAGGTGATCTGAATTTGACATTTTCGAGCACGCTTCAGATTTACTTCATTGAATGCTTTTTAATCCCGCCTTGCGCATCTCGTTGCGATCATTGGTTCGGAAAATAACCAGGGGGCGCTCAAAGGTATCAGTTCACCTTAACATAGGGTTTTGAGATGAGAAAAGTTGTGGCGCATACTCGAAAATGACTTGTGACGCTTTCACATTTTCAAAGAAACCTCTTAATTATTTAATATTCAGATCCTAAAAGTCGGGAACCGGAATAACCCGGTAACTCTAATCGCTGATTGGCTATTTTGGCTGATATGACGAACATATTATGACGTAGAGATACGTAGACTTTGGGAAAAGGTTGAAATAAACATGTAGTGCTGAGCTGAACAAACATATGTTTCAGCACCTCATTCCCTGGTTTGCAAGAATAAACTTTGTGAGTATTTGTCGTGATTTTGATGCTTAAATCGTCTATAAATCGTTATTCTCCAGCAATATTCTTAGCGAAATTAATCAGACTTACCTAGGTCTACAGATGGTTCGAAATTCGTCTTCATCGGCTTGCTCCCTTACGTGCATGCGGTTCAGGAATACTCCCGTTTCACTGCACTGATTATGCAAAAGAATACACTGATAATTTGTCGTAAATGAATACATAGTATAGGCTAAGATGAAATATTTAACACAACTGAACATAGCTTTGAGCGTCCGTAAATGAACCACGAAAACTTCTCCGTGGATAAACACAAATAGATAACAGCAAAGAATAAGAACGTGATTTGACTTCGAATTAATCGCCGTGGTTCTAAAAGCATTGCATTTCCCTGCATCTTCAACAAGTTCTTAGGCAAGTACTGTCTTGTATGCGCCACGATCTCTCCAAATCGATGACGTTTTGATGACATACGTGCTTCTTAGCAAGCAGATTTCGCGTTATTTAGGGGAAAAAGTATGAATTTGAACCAAATATCTGACATTTTAATTTGCTTTTACCCCGAAAATATATATTTGTATGGCTTACTAGTAACATGATAATTAATTTCTAGCTTCACTTCATCATTTCTGAGCTTTTTCGTTTTTTTTTCTCAAAGTGAACTGTTTACTTTAACGCCCCTCCCCCCGGTCAATGGTGCTCAGATAAGACCCCAATCAATGCCAGGTTAAGGCGGGGACTAAGCACTGCAACACGGTAGTATGCCACCAAAAGACGAGTGTTTGGCCACGCTATCCAACTGGAAGGAGTTAGTTCTCCTGACAGCTCGACACACAGTATCCGAGTGGGCTCGCCTGAAAGTGAAGCCTTCAGCGCTCGGTTGCCGACCAGCACGAGCTGCTGACGTCTCCCGTTTCTCATATATCGCTGCTGGCCGTCATACCACCGATTTAACATTCAGCTACGTCACCTCCTGTGGGTGGAGGTCCGCGTCAGGGACTCTCCTATCACTAGAGCAGAACAGACCACCACTGACGCTAGCTAGAGCGCTGTCCAGAAATAACTTTCAATAGTATTTCCCTATACGACAATATTCGTACACGAAGCTACACAAAATAATAATTAAAATTGTATTTACACGAAACCGTAAATTCGAATCCAAACGAATTTGGAATATACCTACAAGTATTTGTATGCAAATATTTACACTCACATTTTGGTGTGCAATGATCCGCACGCAAATCATCATCCGTTGATCTTCGTATGGAAGCATTCGTACTCAAATCAGCGTCTGAGGACAGTCATGCGCAAATTTTCTTACACGAATCTCCATGCGCAAATCTTTGAACGCAAATCATTACCGAGTAGGCGCAAAGTGCTCGCAAGGTTTCTCGTCAACTTACTAGTCAAATTCACATTCGACCCGAACCGGCCATGCCCGACACGGCCGTACGTGACGTTTTTTTGGAAACTAATAACTTCGCAACCACTGCCCTGATTGAGATATGGCTTTCACCATTGGATAGCTACATCAAA
Source organism: Semibalanus balanoides (assembly GCA_014673585.1). Lineage (NCBI taxonomy): Eukaryota > Metazoa > Arthropoda > Thecostraca > Balanomorpha > Balanidae > Semibalanus > Semibalanus balanoides. The sequence continues at coordinate 12,238 of VOPJ01009031.1, forward strand.
TCAGTTTTACTTTGAGCAAAATGAAAAGTTATTATTTAACTTAGTGTACAAAGTAACAATTGATAGTTTTCGTCGGCATAACGTGCGCCGGCGAAGCCTTCCATAATCAACGTATTTAAATCTAAACATTTATTCACATAGAGATCATATATACATAGAGAGGCCCTGCCTGGGCTGAAGCACTTGATTTCGTGGCAATTCAGTGGTCTTTTTAAGCACATTTTGTTAACAATATCGATGCCCGTGCTTAACTAAGCCACAGTATTTGATGTTGAAGACAGTTTTGTAGGCAACATTTATAATCTAAACAAAATTAATAAAAAATATTATCGGATAAAGATGTTATTGGCATCGGCGCACGCTATTTATAGGGGATCTGTGGAAGAAGCTTATTGCTTAAAAAAGACCACTGAATTGCCGCAGATTCAAGTGCAGGGCCTCTCTATGTATATATGATCTCTATGTATATTCATACGATGAAGCACGTAGTGCTTAGAGCGTGTAGTGCACTCCCTTTTGGCGGATTCGAAAAAGGGAACAAATTTTATGCATAGTGCGTCCGCTCTGTCATCACCGAAATAGGCGTTTTACTGGTTTGATAAACTTATACGAAACGTACCACATGTTTGAATCAGATGTGCAAATTAAATCGATTATGGCTGAAACAAATTCGCATATATGAGCCGAGTACCAATGTAGTATGATAACGAGAAAGCCGACTAGAGCTACCCATATTAGACTATTACAGGAGAGCATGTCTTAAGGCTACCGTAATAATATGGACCGAAATAAATTGGGTCAATCTTGTTTCTTGACACAAAATCTCTCGCAGGTCAGGTAGCTGTTTTATCTAACGGTCTCTATTTAATGGGATGCTGAGCCGGGATAAAGACTAGTTCCCATGTCCTCAGACTCGTATTACATGGTTGGAAGTGTGGGTGTAATTGGGCTGCCCTGCCAGATCGTTGAACTCCGCTGTTTTGCGCTGTGTTTGAGTGAATATTAGTCTGATGACATTTATGCTATAAATGGAAACAATTTAGTATTTATCCACTAACGAAACCTTAGCAAAAACTTTGGCAGAACGTTACCACTGTTTTTTGTGCGTGTTGTGATTCATACGTATCACCAACGGATTATGACTCCTACTAACAGATGAAGTGGTCAGGTAAGAGTTAAAGGAGAAATACAAGTTCAAATAACAGTAAGTATACCTACAAACACAAAATGAAATAAACAAAATACAAATACAAAGAGAACATTATGAAAATTGAATGTTATTAACAATAATATTGGGGAGGATGTCAATGCTGCGCAGATCGAATTCACAATACTTTCCAATCTATTCAAAGTGCTTAAAAGCATTGTCGGAACTCTTATTGCAGTGCCTTGTATAAAATCACCGAACTAATTTTTGTATGAGGACCATATAATGGAACCATAAAACGACGAGAAATTAGTGCCAGTGTATGCAATCATTCAAAAGATATACAAGTATGTATTAACTTTTAAATATGTATGGACATCCATGTACAGTCCTGCAGAAGATATCCCTTACCCCCTGGTGGCTCGCCTGAACGAACACTGGAGCGGTAGGCTGTTGCTGCTCACACCTCGGTCGCTCAGCCAGTCCATTCAACCGCCACAGTGCACGGCGATCGAGTTACGTTTATTGAAGCGTATTATATTATGCAAAAACGGGGGTTATAATATGTCGTCATCTGACCTTGACCCGGGTCCGGACGCGAGCGCGCGGGCTCCGCACTCGGCGGCTGTAGGGCGGGCTGTGTAAGTGTGGCGCGCGGCAGTGTGATATGCGACTAGTATGGCGAAAAAAAGCGAAAGAAAAGCCTCACCTACGCAGCCAACTCGCCGTCCACCAGCGCTGTGACGCGTCTCCAGTCTCAGCAAAGCAAGGATAATTGAGGAAGCTGCGCCTACAGTTGTCGACCTACAGCAACGATAAGAATTGGAGCGTGAAACATATAACATCAGCAGCACGCCAGGCAACCTGTCTCGTTATTCTTCGGCTCAGCATATCCTAAAGCATACTCAGTGAGACGACGGCCAAGCTCTTGCAAGCTTGTTGTCAGAGCACATGCGTTTCAATCTGAACCTTCACACAGGTAAAAGCGCTTTTCCGCTTGCCGGATAGAATATCTTGCAGAAATTCACGTCAACTGGCATGGATCTGACCGCGACTCACTGTCGATCAAAAACTCGTCGCGAGTTCATCGGCTCTTCATCTCGAGTCCGACCCCCAAACGTCGGCAAGTGCTGCGAAGTCCTCGTACAACTGAAAAGGGAAGAGAAATTTGTTTCAGTGTACACACAAAAGGTAATCGTGTTTGTCCGTGAAACTTCGCGTCGCGCACGGCAAAATACCGACATTCAGCCGTTTCAGCAGCTGACACGAGCGTCCCCAGCGCGCGCCGATCAGAGGGCGCGCTCAGGCAGAGTGTGTCGAGCCTCGCGATCGTGCAACGCAAGCAACGGAGATTAATTCGCCAGGCAGCCTCTTGCCCCAGTCCTGTTCTGGAGCTGCGGCACGTGCATTCAACGGAACCAGCGTAGTCTCAACTTGCGGACTGTCACCGTCTCTTCGTACTGAGACCGCGCAGACGCCGCCTGCTGTACGAGCCACCGCAGCCTCGTCCAATCTAGACGTGCCTCTGCCGGTGGTGCTGGGGCCGCCGCCTGCCCGGCCGGGCCCGGTAGTAGACCCGCCCGCGGTACCTGCCGAGCCTCGCGCCAGGCAAAAACGCGGCGGCGTCCCTTGCCGCCAGCTGACCTGGACCGCATTCCGGACCTCGCCTGGCCGCGCCTCTGCGGCCGCGCCGATCCTGACCAGCGTCCCCAGTCGGACGGCTGGTTTGACGCCTCAGTACCCACGGCAACACAAGCTCAACTGTCATCGAGGCGAAGATCAAGACGCCCGTCCCCCCACGAGGGCGCAGAGCAGCGCAAAGCTGCGCGTTGCATGACTCCGGTCCGGATCATATCCGATAACAAAACGAGCGAGATGTTTATCGAAAACTGTTACGGAACTTGATTACCAGGCATCTAAGCGATAAACCAGGAAAACTTAGAGTGCGTTGACCAAGTTCTGGAAAGAATACTGCCAGTGTGTGAGAAAATAGTGGCGCGGGGATAGGAGGAGGAAGCGAGGAAAGTCGCGGTGCGATCAAATCGGGTTAAGTTATACGCAATGGCTTTTAGCATTTCGTCAACTCGACTAGTTTGGCAGTAGGCGTCACTCCGGTAATTTGCCAGAGCGATTGTAAAGTAAGCATTGTTATTGTATTTGATTCTGTGCATGATGTGTCTCTGCCGTAACGTGATCATACCGATGTGTGAGAGTCATCATGAGCGAAATAAGCGTATACGAATCTGTTCCGGAAATCGGCTGCTCCGACTGTGTTTATATACTGAAAATGTTTTGTTTATTATTATTTATTGATAATTTTGATTTATTTGTGTTGATGATATAGCTATTTCTTGTAGATATTTGTTTGTTTGTGCTTAATTGCATAAAACACCAACGATGTCACTGACGATACCGCGGGGAAATGGTTCCGAGTGTAAAATGGTATTGAGATGTGTATGTGTGTGTTTGGTGTATGGATGTGAGCGTGTGTTGTGTTGATGAATATGTAAAATGAAATAAACTAGCCCTTGAGTGGGAGCAAACTGAAAAAAAAATGGGGAGGATGTCAATGCTGCGCAGATCGAATTGACAATACTTTCCAATCTATTCAAAGTGCTTAAAAGCATTGTCGGAACTCTTATTGCAGTGCCTGGTATAAATCAACGAACGAATTTTGTATGAGACCAGTATAATGAACCATAAAACACGAGAAATTAGTGCCAGTGTATGCAATCATTCAAAAGATATACAAGTATGTATTAACTTTTTTAAATATTATGGGACATCCATGTACATACGTAGTTATTATTTGTGCAGGGTGAACACTGAACAATCCTTACGTGGCCATGTATTTTCACCTGCACCAATGGAGTGCAGTATCCTGCACTGAGGAGCTGCGAGCAGTGACTCATTTGGGACTCGAACTTACGCTCTTTATTGGAATACAAAGCAAAATCTGGCCGGTAGGCCAGATTTTTCTACTCTGCATTCCACCTTTGTTTCGATATCACACGTCATCACAAATCCCCGTGATTCTCTTCTCTGTGGCATATATGGGGCCGTGATCACCGGCAAAGACGCGGATATCTCAGCTCGGCGTGCCGCGGCTGATAGTGCTGGGCCGCCGCGGCTGATGGGTGCTGGGCAGGGGGAGGCACGTGGGAGGCACCCACTGTATCCCGACCCGGGGCCGCGCGGTTGTGGCCGGCCGCCATTTTTGGGTGTTATTCAGTTCAGTGGAGGCATTGCGCGCAGTGTGTTGAGTGTTGTTAGTGCTGCATTCTCGGACCAGTATCTCGGCAACCACGAGTCGCACGGACATGGGACAGACACAGATGTGTAGATAAATGATCGGCCCGGAGTATGCACGTGTAAAATTATCAAAACATTATTGATAAAAACTATACAGTTGGAAAGTGCAATCAAATCCATCCATAACCCACCCAAAATGAATTCATTCTGACATACAGAAAGCTTTAAATATGACAGGTTTAATAAAGATGCGTCCGACCCCTCCATTCATAAAACACAGCCGGCGCGAGTGGGTCTATCTTTCGAAGATGGCGGCCGGCCGCAACCGCGCTCAGGCACCCTTGTCCCTTCCAGCTATATTTAGTTCGGTGGTGCTGGGCCGCCGCGGCTGATAGTGCTGGGCTGCCGCGACTGATAGTGCTGGGCTGCCGCAGCTGATACTGCTGGGCTTCCAGTTGTCCGGCATCAGTCGAGATTGGGATGAATGACGAGTGACGGACCAAAATTGCCTGATATGTGCACGTGCGGGTTCTGTAATGACAAAATATATTGCCCTTAGCCTGGTGATGGGCCGCGCCGCACTGGGTTCCGCTGGTAGTCGGAAGGCACTGACAGATCCAGACTCTCTCCGTTTTTTTTTGGGGGGGGGCATCTTTGTGTGGCAAAAAGGGATCCCAATTTCTTCTCCACGGATTTGGGCCGGCCACCTATTTTGATATTTTATCTTAATAATGCCCTTTTCGGGGAAAACCAATCTGAAAAAACTATTTTCGAAAACATAATTGGGCAAAAATGTTGTGTTCTTTTGGGGAATCGTGTTTTTAAATCATTTTTTAGGAAAAATCGTCTTTTCAGAAGAAAAAAACACAAAAACGAGATATTCCGTAGCAAATACAGTATACACATATAAGTGTTAATAGCGTTTATTTAATCAACTCGCAGAGGCGTCACAGATAATTATTGACTGCGGGGTCGGCTGAAATGACAGAATGTACCCCCATTTTTGTGCGTGTATTTAAGCTTTCGCATCATTTTTAATGTAAATTTCCATGTTCCGCGTTCAATGCTGGTCATAAGAGAGAAAACTGCAGGTACTACAGTTTGAAATGAACGACGCAAACTGTGGTGAGTGACTTCTGTGAGGCCGAGGAGTATACCTAACCATCGCCAGTGCAGGGGGTAGATGCCACCCCTCCGTTTTTTTCAGGAATAACTCGCGCAAATATCAACTGATTGCGATTAAGTTTGCAGTACACTACTTTTGAACGATTTTATACATACTTTGAATATTTCCTACTTCCAGCTTCCATGACCCATCAACTTTGGGCTTTGACCTGTTTCTCAAGGTCATGTCAGTCGCAAATTGTGTCCCGTAGTATCAATCCTTGTAGCTTGTGCAGTTTCTGGGTGTTTGTTGTTCAGTCGCATATCTACAGGCGTTCGTAGGTGACATTTGTGGTTTCCTCTGAGATTGGGACCTTGGTTGACCTTTTTAGAGGTCAACCGAGGTCACTGACCTCATGTGACCTCAGATGACTTTTTTTTAGCTTCTGGCAGTTTTTAAAACATTTTGTGACGCTGATTTCAAATCTGGGAACTATTTAACATAATTATCTGTTCAACTGGGGTCATGCACACAGGTTACCTGAGGTCACTGACCTCAGATGATCTGGCATGACCTTTTTGGAATTCGGCAGTTTCTTAGACATTTTGTGACGCTGATTTCAAATGTGGTTCCTAGTAAGCATAATTAGATGTTCATTCACGATTTTAGCTCGATTATTATTTAATTTATTCCTGCAAATTTACGGTTTGATGACATTTGGGACATTGACATACCTCAGCGGTCACTTTATTACCCAGGACCTAAAAAAGACGGAGTGTCAATGGCTTCCTCTCGTCACAGGCATCACGCTTGTTTCTGAATCGAAGCTCTAGATCAACTAGGGGCGAAACGCCAGGGGGTCTTACAACCCCCCCCCCCCTCGCAGAGTCACGCAGTGATCGACGCTGCACGGGTGATGGTTTACTGACAAGGCCTGCCAAGAGAGGCTTCTTGCATGCAATGAGAGTGGCTCCTTGGGGCCACGGCCCACGATGAACTGTTTACTATGAGTGTGCCTAATGTTTTGGAATGTCAAAAATACTTGTATTATGGTAAGAACCAATTGCTTTGGTTGTTGGATGCGATCGAATTCACAACAGGAGATTTAGTTGAGTTTTCACTTTTTTCATATTTGTTGTTTCGATGTCGAAAAGCGATCGTCACTATAAACAAAGACAAAAGGTGTTATGTAAAACACCGCACCTAAGACAATAAAGTTACGGTCACGACACATCATGCACAGGGTTGGTAAATCCCGGCTTAAATTGAATTTATGCCAGCAAGCGGCTTTTAATTAGATTAAGCCGGTTTAAACCAGCTTAAATCAATAAAAGCCGTCTTAAATTCACATCAATTTAGGATTCACTGGGGTCAGAATATGTCATTGGCATTAAACACATCTAATGAATGTAATAATGTAGGTATAATGTATGAAAGCATCTTATTTTCATACAAATTCTATTAATATACACTCAATCAATAGGACTGCACCTAATAACAAATTTACGTTATTGCTTCAATCAGAAAGTTTATGAGACATAGTAGTGTGTCAGAACTAAAGGTCTTATTCATTTGGTAGCAACAGCTAGCGAAAACAGGACGTTAGTGTTTTGTTATCACGCACAAGAAGGGAACTGAATATTAACTTGAACTGTGATGACTAGGATGTCAGTTGGCTGGGAAGCTGAGGAATTAGTTTGTGATTGCGGCATCTGATAACTTGAACAATATTTCTCTGAAATGTCTTGATATTTGTAAGATTATTTCTGTCCAGATATATTATTGTCGGTTGTGAAGCGAGCAATATTTTTAACTTGATTTTGACTTTTAAGATTGATCATTGAATGTAGATAATTGACTACCTACCCAATGTGATCCATATAAGCATAGTATTTGATTTTACGGCAAGCTAACATAAGTGGCCTTTATGATAAATATATATTAAAATATGTAAGAAAGTAAAAATATGTTAGAAAATATGTAAGAGAAAACCCTGTCTGATGTTGTTTAAACCGGTTGTAAACCAGGCTGTGGCTTTATAATTTGCCAATCCTGATCATGCAAAATAGCGAGACAAGTTTTGCACAGTGCACAGCATGTTCTTGCCACTATGAACTTTATTGTATACCAGTTTCATAGCTACAAATGAACATCTTCGTCGGAAAATGGTGTCGAAAAATGGCTATCAGGTTTTGCAAGACAGATGGTATTGTTCGGCTGCCATGTTATCAGCGCGCACGAGCAGTTTTGTCGAATCGCTATTGGCCGGCGCTAACGATATGCTAGCAAATTTAGATCCATCTTTCGATATTATAAGTGCTTCTAGTAGTGGTAAGCCTTTTGGAGACTACCCGATAGTTTTGTGATTCCATCACGTTCCTGGATTCCTTGCAATATCTCAGCAATTAGGATGAACCTGGAGAAATTAAGTCATGGTTCAAACAATAAAATTCGGTTCTATAGAACAGTGTCAATTACCCCAAATACGCGAAGTAACTAGGCAAACTCTCTTGAAAAATTCAACCGAACTTGGCCGAAAGTACCCGATTTAGTCGAGAATAAGAGCTGAAACAAAATGCGTCCGTATATACGAACACACTTTGTTTTTTTTTTCTGTTTCTCATTTCACCTTCCTTCATAGAAATATAATGGTAAAAATAAGACTTCGAAGGCGAAACCCGGCTAAAAAGCATACAGAATGCCTTGATATCGTGTACCTATCATTACTATGCGACAAAATGCCTTTTCCACTTAAAATAACGAACATGGATGTAATTGCATAGCTACAGTATAAGGCTTCTGATACCTTACGCCACTGCGCCTTACATTGCTGTATTCCCACAGGCAAAGAAGAGGAGCGGCTCATGTATCAGCAGCTCCAGTCAGCGTCTCAAAAGCAGGTGAGTCAACAACAACAAACCTCCACCGACCCGGCCCTCACTGAGTTGCATAACACGTGCAGTGTTTCTCTGTCAGAATTATCACATAAGCGCCACTCACAGAAGCACCACCGTGGTGTGAACTGGCGCCGCGCGGTATGCCAGCCGCCGTCTGTGGGAGTGGTGATGCATTAATCATGGTCTGTAGTGGGTGGTGGTCGGCCAGTGCCATCAGCGGTGATAACTAGGGACAGCCAAGTGTCGCGAGTGTCGCGACACGCCATCAGGGGGAGTGGGAGCGGGGGGAAGCAAGCGGCGGAGGCAGGAGGCACCTTCGACTGACGAGGAGGGCACGGGGGGCGGCGGACCGGGTCGGCAGGGACGGCCGTCTCCGTTTGTCGGCGACGTTCCGGGAAGTTGTCAGGGCTTCCGGTAGTAATTTTAGCCCACATACTTGTCTTGCAAACAGTTGGACATTTCCGTCGAAAATGCCAACAATCAGCTTGCATTGTCGCTAGCAATCAGCACTCCCAGCTTGTGAATTCCGCTCAACTGTAAGTGGAGCACGGTGGGCAAATGAAAGGTTGGGGACATTATATGTCGGCGGCACGCTTTGGTGTGCACGGTTCCAGTGGAATAACTGTACCCACGGCTGTTATCTCCTCGGTCCTCAATTCTCCTCCTATCAGATTGTCACGGGTGTTAAGTTTCTCCAGTCTTCAGTTTGGTAGCGCCTTCTCACCCTCTTCTCAGTTCAACGACGCCTAAGCTCTGATGATGCAGCAGGCTCTGATGACGCGCGGGTCATGTCGAACGACAGCAGCTGTGGGTTCGATTCTCACCTCCTCTCTTCTGTTTTCAGTTTGATGACGCCCGGACGGAGATCCAGCGGCGGGACCAGGAGATCGTGGCGCTGACGGCCAAGATGAAGACACTGGAGGAGCAGCATCACGACTACCAGCGGCACATCACCGTCCTCAAGGAGTCTCTCTGCGCCAAGGAGGAGCACTATAACATGCTTCAGGCAGATGTCAGTACCTACATCACTGTGCTGGACGCTTTGTATGCTGGTCTAATTGTCACGTATTTTATATTTAAAGTATGCTCTCAGCAAGATGAAGTAAAGCGGCTTAGTCCTCTAAATTCCTTCTCACGCATGGAGCTTGTCTGCCTTATCAAATTGAGCTATGTTTCCACAGGCGACGTGACTAGTCATTTTAATGACCCAAACCGTCTCTCACTTGCATGTGCCTCCTGTCATACATGTAACTATCAGCTATTACCAGAGCGGAAGCGATCCCATTTTACAGGCTGCTGTGAAATAATTTAGTGGTGAAGTATTCATCCTAGATTTGGAGTCAAAATCAAATATATGCTGTCATAGGCGTAGGAACGGGGGCCACGGGGGCATGGTCCCCCACTTTTTAAGCTGGGGGGCCAGCAATGTTAATTGCCCCCCCCCACACACACACACACACACATTTGAACGATTTCCCCTCCTCCGGTAACCGATATTTGCTCGATATGAATGCTTTTGATTTGTGAAAATGATTATGAATTTACAACCCCGCAATACCATAACCCATAAGCGTAAGATCGGGGAATTGTGGCGGCCAAAGCCCACTTTTTAAGATGGGGATCCAACAATATATAACGGCTCTCTACTTTTGAATGATTTTGCATTCTTAAATCAGCATGAGAATGGTTTTATTGATGTCTTTAAAGTTGGCAGAATATTAAGAATTTAACAACATTCACAATCATAGCCGTAGGAAACGGTGACTGGGGCATGATCGCCACTTTAGCGGGGGGGATAATGAGGTGACCGGTCATCTCGACTTTTGAGCAAACTATCGATCACTGCTTTTGGTTTTAGAGGGGTCCAACAATAGAACCTCGCCCTATCAGTTTTTAGACATTTTACCCTTTTCGATCACTAATATTTGTTCGAGATAATACTGTAAAGTTCAGAGAATAACGATGAATTCATAGCCCCACAATGCCATAACTCATAAACATATCACAAAACCGGGGGTGGTGTTGGGGAGGCCAGGGCCCACGTTTTAAATTGAGGGAGCTAACAATGTTAACTGCACCCCCACTTTTGACCGGCTTCTCCTTCTTACATCGCTGATGTTGATTCGGTATATGTGTTACTGCCATGATAACAGTTGTTATGATTACACCTTATTTTCCACCCTCAATATTAAAGCTCACAGAAGTATGAACTAGCAAATGGAACCAGGGGACCAAGTCCCTGTTTTTAGACAGGGGCCAACGATATAAACTGCTCCCCCTATTTTTGGTTCAATATCCGTCCGCCAAAGTGAAGTCCGCACTCCGCCGCGTAGCTCAATCGGGAGAGAGCGCTAGACTATATATCTGCCCCCCCCCCTCTCGTCAGCGTGGGTTCGAGTCGTTTAGGCGCTCAATATTTTGGGCCTGGTAGGGATGACCTGTGGCAGATGGTAGCGGCCGCATTATAGGTCCGAAGAAGCCAGTGTGGACTGTGCCGAGCGTCATATTTAGAAATGTCGAACACAAAATCCAGACCTATCATACTTACCTCATGTTCTTACCCGTCATTTCCGTGGGGATTACGGGGAATCGGTAGAAAAGTGTTTTTTAATGATTACCATAGCAAAGAGTTAACAGGGATACCAATGTATGAGTACATTGCCGAACTGCAGAAGAGTAAAACGCCCGTCAGGGATTCCAGGGATTCCCGTCGGGAATGTGACGGTCAGAACACAGCCTTAGAAAGCCAGTCCATCAAAAATATAGATATTGCTTTGATTTTGGTTTGGTTAAATTGTCGATACTTAGATCTATGATACATGTGTTTCAATTGTGTAACATGTTTTAGTGAAGTGTATGCAATATGTTTGATTATGTGATTTTTTCCACAATTTTTTTTTCTCAAACATTTTTAAAAACGGAATATTTATTGGAGAACCAAGTATGGACGATGCCCAAACAGAATAACAAAGCATTATTTATCTTTTTGACTTACGTATAGCTCTCTAAATATTTTTTATCGATAAGTATTTTTTCAACAACAACAACAAATTCCGAAAAGGGCATTTTATAAGCTCGAATACCAACATGAGGTAACCGGTTCAAATCCGCGGATCAAAAATATACCTTTTTGCCACAAAAAGATGTCCCCCACGGGAGGTCAGAGAGAATCTGGATCCGCCAGTGGCTGCCCCCCCCCCCTCCCACACTTTTCAAAACGTACCTACGCCTATGTAGGTATGCTGCTATTAACGCTCACCCAGGTGGGGGGTTATTTTTACCCCCTGAGGTTTTTCGGAAATAGCGGAAACACGGCGGCACACAGCAACGCTAAATTTTGTACGCCTGTTTGGGCATCAATTACCCACACTTTGACAAAGTTTTGACCTTAGGTCATCTCAGATCAGGTCACAAGATCATGTCAAGTGACCGTACATTCCAAAATGTTTGTGATCGTGCCAAAGCCACAGACTTTGTCTGAGAGATTTGAAGCTTGCAGGATTTTATCAGGCAAAAATAACCTAAAATTTGCTGATCCCAGATTTGTTCCATCGGTGACCTAAGTCTAGCCCTAGGTCAATTTCTTGACTCACCATTGCAAGTGAATGGGAAAATTTGCAAATGCTTCTTATTCAAATAACATGCATTGAATCAGGCGAATATTTTCAGAATCGTATTATTTTAGCCCATTCTTGATTACCCGCAGGGCGCAGGTGCATTTAACCTCAGTTATCTCTGTAAGGTCATTTGAGGTCATCTGAAGCTTTCAGCAATATATTGCTCATAGTATTGTTATAATACAGATATAGATGAGTGGATTATAACACTGTGTTTGTCTCGTCGAGCCACGTCACCTTACATGCAACATTATCTATATGGGTCACCGAATGATCTTGATCTGAGATCAAATTTAAAATGACCTAACCAGGTCACCATTTATATATTTCAAAGTGCATCGACGAGAACAACACGATAATGTTAAAATATTTGCTCTATTGTTATTAGGCAAAAAGTTATTTGCGAAAATCGGTTTTACCAAAAATCGCACTTTTGATTTTTGATGACCTCTGGAACCTATACTCTTAACCTGAGTTCAAATTTGAGCACCATTTGCGATTACATTTTTCAAGGGTTTTCAATTGCTTTTTCCGTTGGTTCATAGCTATCATAGTTCATGATATATTTTGGGTTGTTCGAAGCGAAATCAGAAAACTGGAAAAATTTACATTTAATGACCTCTTGGTGACTCAATTTGGCTGAACCTAAAATACTTGAGAACTTGAGATGTCATGTCCAGAGCTTTCATACGCCCCCTCACTCCTACCATCTCCTCCTTCTCATCACCTCTTTCCCCACCCCCCCCAGAGAGATTAGTTTTTCGAGTTGTCCTCCCCCCCCCCTCCAACCATGGCAAAGTTGTTTCAGTGGCCCACTGGGGCGCGGGTTAAGGATGACGTCCAGTTAAATTATATAATATATATGCTGCCACATTTTTCGCAAATAACAATTTAGTTGTAACCCAGACAAGGTAGCACATTGCAAAATATTATGTACAATATCGGTGCTGCACTGGAGGAGAAACGACGACATTCTTCTCTGAAATTGATTCGTTTATGACCCACGAACATGAGACCACTGTCTCGAAACATATGAGAACATTTGATTTACATAAAATATTAAATCCTCAAATTGAGCATCTTCCAGCTGGCTCCAGAAAGGCGTAAGTTGAAAAGTATGCCTTGAATGAACTATGACGAGTGATTCAATTTTGCAAATGCGATTGTGCTTTGAACCCAGGTGATCCACCACTAACCAGACTAACTGACAGTCGCAGACTAACTTTGTAGGCTCGTCTATTTTAATCTCAGAGCTCAGAAGTTAAATTCACAAACACTTCAAGAACTCTGTTAGAGTAATGCTAATCCAAATATTTAATGGGTATCACCGAAACATAGACGAGCATGTTCTCTGATTTGCCCAATTAAGCACTAAGTGTCGCTTTCATTCACGTCTACGAAAAGTAGACGTGAATATCATTTAACCCTATTAGTGGCAGGCTCCCGGCTACCCCTATTAGTGGCAGGGGGGGCATATTCGGCCCCCGGAATCTCGGATCTACCCGTCCGATTTTCAACAAATCAAACGGTGGTCGATTACTTAACATGAATCTTACATTTCTAAAACGAATGTTTAATCTTAAATAGGGGGCAACGGGGCAAACAGTACAAAAATTAGAGGCTATTTTGTCCCAGCTGCCATGTTATCAACCGATTGAATTCAATCACACCTCAGTGATCGATAGCATTGCAGTAGAAATTATATTGAAGACATGTAAAAAATTAAAATCATAGGCGGTGCAGGTACTAAATTGGGGGCAAAAGTAAAGCGTAAATCAAACGTTTTTATGGCTTTTTCTGAGTAAATGCCAATAGTTTGTCTATTGTAACATAATACAAATAGTTATTAAGCATTTTTGTACAAGGCGGTGCATGGGTTAAGAAAATGAGCAAATATACAAAATATGCAGCAGTCATCGCTTCTCCACGGAATATAATCAGTTACTGGTCTATAGATATTCATTTTGAATGCTGAAAAATCATCGCATAGTGGCGTAACAAAGGACCCCCATCTTGGGGGAGTGCAAAACCTTTGAATAAAAATAATGCAAACTAATATAATACATAACTAGTCAACAATTAATTGCCTTGCATTTTCAAGTCGACATAAGTTACCCGCTTTTTTGACCTCTACGCCTGGGCTCGCCTTTCTTTCTCAAATGTTAAAAGGACCCCTGTTTTTTATCGAAAGACTGCAGTATGTTATGTCTTGTAGGCCCCTGCATCATAGTTTCTTCAATAATCATGACCCTTTTTTCGATTCCGACCGCGCCTCCCTTGCAATAAATATGTCATTTATTATCCTCTCCTGGACTCAATTCCAGTCATCATTCCCAACTACCTACTGTTATTGCACCGTAATCGCTGTATTAGTTATCACTATGCAAGTTTACCCCTTTTTCTGTGCTGACACGCCCTTTGAAACTCAAGACGTAAATCAAATAATGCAATTCGGAAGGAGAAACTATCGTCAGCATCTTCATCGCTATAACGCAATTTATATGCTGTGATTGACTTTCAGCTAAGGCGTTTTCATACTTTTTAGAAACCCCCTTTCAAGTACCTGAACGCCTCTGCGTAAAAATACAATATTTCATAAGCATCAACCAATTGAACTCTTTAGATCACCGTAAAGTAGCAACTCTTCAACTTGAGGCAGTTAGGAAGAATCCGTGAAGACAGCCAGTTTCCGTATTATCGCCAACTTGTCGCCCGAAAAATCCTCCCAAAACTGGCCCTGGACGCCCTGCTGTTCAAGTCAGAAACTCCAAAATTTGACACAGATGAAAATTATTTTTAGGAAAATTCCAAAAGTTTTCAATAAGCCCTACTAGCCTTCGGAGATATCTAAGAAAAACATGAGGGGTGGGCAATATTTGCCCCCCTGCCACTAATAGGGTTAAGCTGCATATCATTTAAGCATTCGAGTAACTTTAATAACCGAGTGAAAACATCGAGTTGTAAAGTTCAGCTCTACCACCTTAAGCCTGTTACAAACTCGACTCGTAAGCCATATTGAAATTGCCAACTGCGCCGCTGCTTTACAACTTTAATTGCGCTGGTAGATAAGGTAGATGACTTTTAATATTATAAACGGCTTTCAAGGAAGAACAACCTTGTTCCTATCTCGCCTTTCTCAGCCAAGAGATGAATAAATTTGTTTTGTGCCAGGCACTGAGCCATGTTGACCGAACCTTCTCCCTCTTACAACATTTCCTCACGTATTTCTTTGCTTTTCGCTTGACTCATGGTGTCTATATTCTGTAGACCATGTTATGAAAGCATTTATATAACGCTTCGACATAATTCGCGAAACATGGTGAATTTTAAAGTTTAAAAAACAAACTTTCTGTAAAATGTTAAGGCCGATAATGAAATATGACCTTCACCACATATTCTACAAGGCCTTAGAAGGCTTTGCATCCATGCTTTTTAACCTTGCATTCGTATATGGAACCAAGAAAAGCAAAATAAAAGAACATGCAATCAATATTGTGTTATTTTCACAACAATCCAAATTGAAGTCGATGTTCTAGAAATGGAGCTTGAGACCAGTCAGATGCCACAGATGAATAATACAAATATATTAATAGTCCTAAGATCATCTCGTAGCACGCATTGACGATCAGTAATTAAAACAAACTCAAAAGGTAGATATGTAAGTTGTCACTTAGGATGAAGGCAGTTGGGTACGGAATAAGCGATTTATCTCGATAGGTTCATTTACCGCTCGTATGACCAGTTATTTTCAATCGCAAAATGAATGACTTCCGATGGATTTTTGGACACTTGAACTTATGTATAAAACTACATGCGAATGTGGCCCGTCGTAAATCGTTGAAGCAGTGCGCCGAAAATGCTTCTGACTATAGTGACTGAAATAGCAGCACTAAAGCGTTGTCGGGAAGAACGCCCGACACCAGCGGAACATTGCTTTAAGCGATAAAGGACATCCGACCCATTAAAAACTGGCTCCAATGAGTGTAACCCCTAAAAGATGGCGTCCACTGCATCAAATTGCAAGGGAATCAGATATACCGCGACAGAACACCACGATGTAATCACCGTGACGTGCCTGCGTGACCATTATACCGTGAGAACTTCACAGCTTAGTGTATATTATGTATACTCCAGCCATTGTGCTATTTGGAATACTGTCACTGAGTTACTGTGAATGGCAAACCGCTTGGGACCCTAATTTTCGACGATAACTTGTGAATGCATCAACTGGCACGAGCGAGTTAATCGCAGTGGTCGTTTCAAGCCCTGCGCTATTTTGTATATAGGTTGTTAGTGTCAAACGAAACATGAGTGCACTTTCCATTCATGCTTAATGTTAAAGATAATGTGAGCTCGGATGAAGGCTAACGCCTGGTCACTCTGCAGTCCTCGCTCGACTCCGCCCACCACTCGCAACTGACCGGTCACGGGTCGGACATCGCCGGCTCAAGGTCAGCCAGGGCGGAGCTAAGCTCTGACGTCAGAGCATACCTTTTCACGATAGCCTCTACCCACCGATTGACTTCCCTACGCGAGCTTAAACATTACAAGTGAATGATAAGTGACCTAAATTTTCGTTTGACATTAACCGACCTTTATAATAAACATTGGCGCAGGGTCTGAAATATCCATTGCGATAAATGTGTTCGTGCCAGCTGGTTTCTTTAAAGGCTACCGCCAAAAGTTAGCGTCCCAAGTGATCTGCCGTTCACAGCAGTGATCGTATCATTGTTGGTTGCACCAGGGGACGTGACATCTCTTGCGGCAGCGATTTCAGTGTCGACGCCATTTTGCGGCGTCATAACATCATTATGATGTGGTTATGTCGTCATCACAACGCTGTTATAGCGCCATGATGCCGTCATTATGACGTCATGCTGTCTGTCACAGGTGGAGGAGCTGCGCCAGCGTCTGGAGGAGAAGAACAGGACGATAGAGAAGAAGACGCAGGTGACCCTACAAGCTGGACAGGAGCGCAGTCGAATCAGCAGCGAGCTTAACGAAACGCGGGACCACCTCGACATCAAGGAGCGCAAAATAAACGTGCTCCAGAGAAAGGTGACCACACCGGTGCAGTGTTCGGCTGAAGACGATCGTAAAATACATAGGTTTCGAGTTTACGTTTAAGCATCTAATCATACACATTTGCGTCCTACAACCTGGAAATTTTGCATTTTGTATTCTCCTCTTCGAACTGCCATCTTAGAACTTCGATCCTCTATCGGGCGTATGAAGAGTAGTTTAGACGAAGGGTGAGTAGCTTATTAGAGGATGTAGACTAATTGTTTACTCATCTCAATCTGAACATCACTAAAAAAACATGAGCGCAAGGAAGGAGAGGGCAACGATCATCTTTCGATTATCTAAGTAATAAATTTCGGAAAATTGGTAAAATGCTGGAGACAGCTTAAAAATAGCCCTCCCTCGCAACGACTTCTGATATGCTGAACCATCAGCAGAAGATTAGTTCAGACTATTAGGGGACATTATTTTGAGGGATGGTTTAAGTAAAACGATGTTCTATATTCGGCTCAGCTTTCCTTCCTCGACAATCCACACAGACCTCCTTATCTCCCCGCAGGTGGAGAACCTGGAGGAGCTTCTGAAGGAGAAGGATAACCAGGTGGACATGGCTCGCTCTCGTCTGACAGCCGTACAGGCGCACCACTCCAGCTCTGAGGGTGCTCTGAGTTCGCTCGAGGAAGCCATCAGCGACCGCGACAAGCAGATCACGCAGCTACGCGAGCAGCGCGACCGCGCCGAGCAGGACCGCACCCAGGAGCGGGAGCTGCACGAGCGGGAGCTGGCCGAGTACAAACTGAAGCTGCACGCGCTGGAGACGGAGCTGGAGAAGGTCCAGGTGCGGCTAGAGCGCGCTCAGACCGAGAAGGCGAAGTTGGAGGCCAAGCTGGAGACGTCGCAGCAGGAGCTTGGTAAGGCCAAGGCAGAGCTAGACAAAGTCCAAGGCGACGTCGGCAGCCGTTCTCACGAGGTTGAGTCGAGCAAGCAGAAGCTGACGAAGCTCGAGGTCGAGACGGACCGACTGAGAGCGGAGAACGACAGGCTGAGGTTCGACCTGGAGCGAGAGCGGGAAAGGACCGAGCGGGACAGAGAGCGCGACCGCGACCGAGATCGCGGCGATCGCGATCGGGACAGAGACCGAGACCGGGACCGCATGGATCGCGACCCTCGAGACCCGCGGGATCCGCGAGACCCACGAGAGCCCCGCGATCCTCGCGACTCCTCGCGCGATCCGCGGGACTGGGAGCGCTCCACAACTCCCGTGTACAACCCTCAGCGCGAGCGTCACATGAGCGGCAGTCTGGCCGCCTCGCTGGAGATCGAACGTCTCCAGGAGCGCCTGGAGAAGGCCCAGGCCGAACTCCGTCGAGCCCAGACCGAACTGCGCATGTACCAGAACGACAACGATCGCGTCCAGGTGGAGATCGAACAGCTACAGGAGAAGGTGGAGAAGTCCTCCGGGGAGATCTACCGACTGAAGACGCGCCTGGAGAACGCGCAGAGTGAGAAGGACTGTCTGCAAGAGGAGTACGACCGCTCGCAGATGATCCTGGCGCGTATCATGACCGACAAGGACCGCTCGCAGACGGAGGCGGACAAGCTGAAAGAGGAGCTGGAGCGGTCGCAGCAGACCCTCGGCCGCACCCAGATCATGCAGGAGAAGACGCAGAATGAGCTGGACAAGGCGCAGATGGACCTGGACCAGTTGCAGGAGAAGCTGGACAGGACCACGGGCGAGCTCCGCAGGGTAGGTCACGTGCCTGGGCTCGTTGAGGGATCAGATTAAGGGCTGGGCGTGTTCATTTGGTTCCTGTGAGAGTTGTCGGTCCATTGGTTGAGCTAGGTTGGTGCTGTGATGAGCCAGAAATGTCTATATTTTATAGGATCTGGCAACTTGTCGGATGTCTGAAACACCCATAAATTGCATTCACCAAAGTATCATTGTACCTAGCATTTAATGCTCGTTTATTTATCACGGATATAATTCGTAATAATTATTAATTGGCGTGGAAATAACCCGTGCATACCGTACGCGTTATTGTAACTGTGGCTGTGCCTCTGCTACTTCATGCATACGCTTCAACACTACTTCATGCATACGCTTCACACAAACGAGCCGCGTTGGAAAGTGCTCATCTCTCTTTGCATGGAATGACACCATGCCTCCTCAGGTCTCGAGTGTCTGACTGTCTGTCTGTCTGTCTGTCTGACTGACTGCCGGCGGCGCTGTGTCTGTAGCTTCAGGCAGAAAGGGAGCAGACCATCTGCGACATGGACCTGCTGCAAGCCCAAGTGGACAAGACTCTCGGCCAGTCCACCAGGATGCAGCGAGACAAGGAGGCAGTCGAGACCGAGCTGAACAAGCTTAAGGACAAGTACGACAAGGCGCAGGTCAGTCAGCGCTTACAGACTACTTGACATCGTCAGCGTATTGTGAGAAGGAAATCACATTCGCTTTGAGTTGAGAGCTGGCCATGCATCTTAAAACGCTTGAATAGTAGTTTGCATAATGTTGCTGTCAGCTGCATTGTGCGGCTTGAATGAATACCGAGAACTTGTCGGAGCAGTATACGCTGCTGCGACATCTTACTAAACGAAAGATCGTCGCATGACGGCCGTCACCCTCCGTTGACGATGACCACTGAGAGCTGCCGCCGACGTTCCGCTTTATGATTCCAGTGATTCTAGGACGTCTAATTATAGGTACCACAGAACTGGCTGCAGGGATAGTTTAGCTGCAGCGCCAGGCAGCCCAACAAATGACACAGTTTTGCTTTCGCGGTACGATTCCGGCCAGGCATTACACCCAGGAGAGGATCGATAGTAGCCGGGCTCGACTGTATCTGTCCCGTGTTAGACTGTATCTCCCGTGTTGACGGTGACACATTGACGGTGAGATACTGCGCTGTTTACGGTGCCCGTCAGCCGATTTGTTGCTGAAGACAGCAGGACCGACGGCGTCGTCTAATCCTTGGTATCCCGCGGTGACTGTAGGGCTTCATCTCGGTGGACAATGAGGCCGACTGGAGATGGTAGCAATGCTGCCGAGGCGGGGCTGCCTCGGCAGCATTGCTCGGAAGAATTTGCCTGAACTATGCTTTTAGGCATGCCCTTGCACGTGCTGGCATTTATTGAGCGAGGCAACTTTGCCAATAATTCAACGGTAACTTGTTTCAATAGAACGTCTAGACTGAGGTCTCGGGAGAATGCAAGCAGACACATGTCATGGCCATATGATCGTGAATTCATATTAAATTGTTTCAACCGAAGTTAAGTCACGTGACCTCTGTTCTCCAATATTACATGCACAGTGAAGTGCAAATGTTCTGTCCACTTCATCGACACCACCTCTGTCTCTGCCATTGTCTGTCGGTGCTGCATGCAGTGGAATCAAATTCAATCACTATAGCCCTCGCCCCCAATATCAGGGGCGAGGGCATACATAGTTGATAGTTTCATTAGATTTCACTACACCGAGACAGCACCGAGACAGCTCCGATGGCAAATGTAGACATTGAATTAAACGGTTGCGCTTAAGCAAGGCTTTTTCAGAATACTTTCAAAGCTAGCCTCCGGCAGACGAAAACAAACATAGACCCAGAGAAATGGAGGGTTTATTCGAATAGTGCACTGAAAGGACTGCCGTTATCACGAAGGATTTATTTGCCGGGCGGATCGACATCAGGTGGTGTCGATGAAGTGGGCAGAATAGTTGCACTACACTGTACATATCAAAAGCAATGGCAGCTTGCTATTGCTATTGCATTCGAACCAGCGGTGTCAATTTATGAAAATGATTGGGGGCCCTAATGCTAACTTTATAGATTTTAACTCCATTCTTACCATGCAACGTCATAGGCCTAATGTTAAAATTAAAAATAATTGGGTGGGCCCGCCCCCCCCCCAATAGTATGCAAATCGACACCAGTGATTCGAACAAAACGTACATTTTTTAAACTTACACAAATATTTTTTTACAGAGCTTATCTTAATAGCGCTTCACAGAATACTGATCAACAGAAATAAATATGAAAGGATTAATCAGTAAATGCAAAATACGTTTGGTGATCGGAGACAATAAATACAAAGTGATCAAAAAATCGATTTCCCTGATGGCAGCAGCGCACACTTTTCAGTTATTGTTCGCGATTTGTTTCGCTTTTCTCTGCTAACCGTTTGTATTATATTCCCTACCTTTCCACTGCAGCACTTAACGCCATGGAAATTCATTGAAGGGATCATACGGGCTTCTCGAATGTCTAATAATTGTATGCAGGATGGAAGCGATGCAACAATATTTATTAAACGTTATTACCCCACTTTTCACGAATTTCATATACTAATACTTGATAAGCTTTTTTTAACCAATTACATTCGGATTTTATCAGCACTAGCAGCTGTAATTGAGTTTTGGTCTCAATGCAAAAAAAAATGTAAATGCAAGGTGAGGCATATATTGCGCTCTGAATACAAGCAATCACAGGGTAGCTATGCCGCTGCGACCCCATTGGCCAGGTTGTCTAATGACGGCGGCCATAAATGGTGATCACAAGGAGCTCAGTCGCGGCCCTGTTGTTAAAGGATAGGCGGGCGGGCACCCAGGCTGACATTTTTACAATATATTTGAGTGAAACTACTGGTGGTGTAGCGCAATAATGTTCTACCACCACAATGTTCCAAAAATTGAATTAAAGAAAATTATATATAGGCGGACAAATATTTTTTTTCGTGCATAAAAAAAGAAGAAAGTCTAGAATCATTCTGAATTCAATTTGCGAACCATTGCGTGGTAGTCATATTGCTCTCACGACTAGTAGTTTCGCTCAATATAGTTGGTAAAATGCAGCCTGGGTGCTCGCCCGCCTATCACTTTAAAACACAGGCGCCGACTGCTCTTGTGATCCACCAATATGGCCGCCGTCATTAGACAAGTATTCCGGCCAATGCGCCTTCCATCTCTATAGAGTTCAGTGCAAGCAATGCACAGTGTAAACAAACCTTCATACTGTCAGTGCATACCTTTAATAACACACAGAGTCGATAGGGAAAGTTGGTGAAAGTTAGTGGCAATTGCCGATCATATGCACTGCAATCGTCCAAATCTTTCAAAACACTGCTACTAAACAATAAACAGACCCGTGGATGGCGTGACAAAGGTTGGAGCGGGACGATGTATACGGGTTATGAGCCGAACAATATCGCCTATAATACAAAATGGTTTTCATAGTCATCATCTTCAACTAATTGTCCGTGCCGGTTCCCAAGAAATATGTCTGCATACCTTCAATCGTTAGTTTGAGTGCTTAGAATAGTCCACCTTCTACCTTTGTCACGAGGCGTTTGGAGTCAACTATTATTGGAATGATGCGTGGATGCCCGAATCATTAAGAATGACATTTATATCTGTATTGCACACACCGATTAATGTATCGCCCTAGTGATGAACCAAACGTTACCTTTTTTCCGCTATTTGGGAACACCATGACCAATTGCAGGGGATACGGAAGAAAAGGCCACGGGTGTGACGTGTTTTATCTCTACGGGTCTGACCATGGCAGCTCACCGAGCCAATTACAAGCACTTATTTGCGTAGAAACGCAAACGAAGTTCGAACGTGATTTAGATATACATAGGGACATTTTCCAAGCTTAATGACTAAAATCTGCAATATAGTCTCAGCCTCGTGTACCACATTACATTGCCAACTCCATTTGTTGTAGAAAAAAAGGTCGTTATGATCAATTTAAATAAATCATACCAAATGCGACGGGGGCATATCACGAGTGCTGAAATGGACGAAGGCTGAAGTGCGGTGCGGGCGATGATCCGATAGTACGAATCGGCTCAGATACAGCAAACGATCCTAGAAGGGCTTCCATTTATGTTAGCCATGGACCTGAGAAGTCCGGCAGAGCTACATGCCTTGTCAGTCACTCAGTCGTGCATTCTCCCTGTGCGCACGTTCTGCTACACATTTATATTTTTTGTATTCGAAAGACGGACCTCTAGAATATTGATTCCTGGTCGATATGATTTGTCATTTCAATTCAACTTTCATAATTAATTATTACGTTTGCATAGTTCACATCACATTTCACCTTTACCTGTATATTGATTTCGTTTAATACCATTCCGTCCAGCCGCCTGACCAGCCGGTCGTCCCTGGAATGTCCTGGTCGCCCGGCGCTCCGACCATCCAGTGTTCCCTAGGTCGGTCGACAGGCGGCAGGGCGGCGGCGGCGGCAGCTGGGTCGTCCCGGCCTCCCGCTATCGGCTGTCCGGCCGCCCGGCCGGCCGGGGCGGGGCGGCGGCGGGGGCGGTGGCGGTGGCCGGGGTGGCTGCATCGACCCGAGCGGGTCAAACCGCGTTAACTGGCGTGCTTCGCCCGCCGCCGCGCGCCGCCGCCCGCCGCCGCTGCTGCTGCTGCCCGGCTGCGGCCTGCGGCTGCGGCTGCGGCTGCGGCTGCGGCTGCGGCTGCGGCTGCGCTTGCGGCTGCGGCTTGCGGCTGCGGCTGCGGCCTGCGGCTGCGGCTGCGGCTGCGGCTGCGGCTGCGGCTGGGCTTGCCGGAGCTGCGGCTGCGGCTGCGGCTGCGGCTGCGGCTAGCGGCTGCGGCTGCGGCTGCGGCTGCGCTGCGCTGCGGCTGCGGCTGCGCTGGCGGCTGCGGCTGCGGCTGCGCTGCGCTGCGGCTGCGGCTGCGGCTGCGGCCTGCGGCTGCGGCTGCGGCTGCGGCTGCGGCCTGGCGGCTGCGCTGCGGCTGCGGCTGCGGCTGCGGGCTGCGGCTGCGGCTGCGGCTGCGGCTGCGGCTGGGCTTGCGGCTGCGGGCTGCGGCTGCGGCTGCGGCTGCGGCTGCGGCGGGCCTGCGGCTGCGGCTGCGGCTGCGGCTGCGGCTGCGGCTGCGGCTGCGCTTGCGGCTGCGGCTGCGGCCTGCGGCTGCGGCTGCGGCTGCGGCTGCGGCTGCGGCTGCGGCGCGGCTGCGGCTGCGGCTGCGGCTGCGGCTGCGGCTGCGGCTGCGGCTGCGGCTTGCGGCGTGCGGCTGCGGCTCGGCTCGCGGCTGCGGCTGCGCTGCGGCGCGCCTGCGGCTGCGGCTGCGCTGCGGCTGCGGCCCTGCGGCTGCGCTGCGGCTGCGGTAGCGCTGCGGCTGCGGCTGCGGCTGCGCTGCGCTGCGGCTGCGGCTGCGGCTGCGGCTGCGGCTGCGGTGCGGCTGCGGCTGCCGGTCTGCTGCTCTGCTGCTGCTGACTGCTGCTGCTGCGGCTGCTGCTGCTGCTGCTGCTGCTGCTTCGCTGCTAGCTGCCTGCTGCTGCGCTGCCTGGCTAGCTGCTGGCTGCTGCTGCTGCTGCTGCTGCTGCTAGCTGCTTAGCTGCTGCCTGCTGCCTGCGCTGCTGGCTGCTGGCCTGCTGCTGCGCTGTGCTGCTGCTGCTGCTGCTGGCTGCTGCTGCAGCAGCAGCCAGCAAGAAGCATAAGCCATAGCAAGCATGAGGGTTATAGCAAGCATGAGGGCTAGCCAGAGGCCGATTAACGGAAGAAGTGGGACACAATGGGGCAAGGAAGCATACGACCCGACCTCAACAGGTCACGAAAGTCTAGCAACAGAACGGAGATGCAATCTAACTCGGTATTCCATGGAAGTGATATCAATGAAAAGCGAATCGCATATCCTTGAAATGCCAGAGGGAGCTTTGTCTTCGTGTTCATCATCGATTACGACATTTTGAATAAATATGAAAGAAGAGACTTAATTGATGGTTCATTACCACAACGTTGCAATTTAACTTACCAGGTTATGTTTAGTTAAGATTGCCAATTTCTGATTTGAGATACAGGAACTTTCTCTAGCTCACAGACTTCATAGTGTTCTTGCACCAAAGTTGCGCTGTCATACAAATGGCAACCAAAACGGCAACTTATAAATCGGAGAACATATGAAATACCTCGGTCCTCGGGAACCCGATGAATATGGAATGCTAACTTCCACTTTCCCCCATCAACAAAACGACTAATGTTTTAACAGGGCTGCAGACTCGACAGGTTACATCGATTTTGACTCTGACTCATATCAAATCCCCGCAGCCCTGGACACGACTCGATATAAATTGCACCAATGACCCTAATAACAGTAATGGTCATAAAAACATTAAATTAAGCACGTCGCTGTAAGAAGCAATGCTATGTCGAAAGGACAAAACACTGCGCTGTATAAAAATGCAGACTTTGAACAACACCACACACAAAACAATATTGCATACGAAACATATAGGTACTGTGCAGTATACAGAGCGTGTTGCTTGTCATGCAGTGTTGAGTGTTGCTGTGCTACAGTTCCTTGTCCAGCCGGCAGTGCAATCCAGACTTAATTTGATTGCGTCTAGTAAGCTTGTTATCGCCAAGTATATAAATTAACGGACGAGCGCCTGAAAAATATACCAAAGACGTGCTGGTGACCATATGTTTTCCAAATACAAAATTATAAATAAAATATTTATATAAAAAACATTTGTCAATTTCTGCCATTGGAGACTTATAATATAAAAGTAAATCTTGATGTGAGCAAAATCCTCATTTTAAATAGCCACAATATTAAATCACGTGAATTTGCCTCATATCACTTTGTGAAATTATAACATTTCATAATTTTCAAAAAAATGTCTCACATAAATATATGTTTCTGAAGATTCTGATGATGTATAAATTTATATAACTCCCATTATTTAGATGGGAGATATCGCCCGCTGAAAATTGGAGCTTTGCGTGACATCGAAAAGATGCCTGAGGCTAAAACTCGAAAACCATTCGACGGACGGAGCTGAAAACTCAGCAGCGACAATCTACGGTCCAGATAACCCCGGTCACGCAGTTTAATCGAAATCTGAGATGTATGGTGTTGTGGCTTGGTCGATATGTCTTGGAATGCCCCCATTTTAACACAATGTTTGACAATCATGTCGATCCGGATCATGCCAGCCATCCAATACATACTTAATTGCGTCTGTCTGGCTGAAACATTGCCCGCTCATGCATGGAGAAACTAGGTACTGCATTAGAGTAAAATGTGTAGCTAAATTTTGTAACAAAGTAACAAGGTAACTCTGGTATTTAGGACTATAAAATATTCAGGACCCTTAAGGCTTAACCTTTGACTTGGTATTTTTAATGGGGGACACCGTTACTCAAAAATATTTCCGTTACTCGTTACTTCATTACTCATAAGCGTAGTTACTCGTTACTCCGTTACTTTGCGACAAATGTAACGGAAGTTACTTTAGTCCGTTACTCCGCTACTTTAGTGTAACCCTCGCCAGTGAAAGAGTGGATGCTTCCCACACCCTAGTTTTTCGTGAATAACTCGAAGTATTTATCAACAGATTACGATGAAACGTTCATTACGCTACTCTTTAACAATCGGACACGTACTCTGAAAATTTCAAACTTCTACTGCCCATGACCCATGACCTATGACCTGTTTATCAAGGTCGTGTCAGACGCAACTGGCGTCCCGTAGCCTATCTAATACCAATGTAACTTGTGTAGTAACTTAACTTCTAAGTAACTTGTGCACTTTCCGAGCGTCTGTTGGTTAGGGACATATAAACATATGTTAACACGTTACATTTATAGTTTCAATGAGACCATGACCTCGGCTTACCATTTCAGAGGTCAACCGAAGACTGACCTCCGAAGACCTGAAATGACTTTTTTTGCCTCTGGCAGTTTCTTAAGCATTTCGTTATGTTGATTTCGAATTTGGCACCCATTTTACATAATAATATGTTCCACTGGGGTCATGTTCTTACACAGGTCAACCGAAGTCACTGATCTCAAATGACCTAAGATGAGTTCGGTAAGATGTCGGTTGTATATGCTACTTCTATTTTTCCCAGCTAATGGTGCCCGTCCTTTTCACACCGGGCCATTATCTCAACTCAAAATTAAGGGAGTAACGGAGTAACGGTCTAGATTATAAATTAACGGAAGTTACTTGATCCGTTACCTGTTTTGAGAACTAACATTATTAGGTACTTCGTTACTGAAAAAGTAGTTCCGTTAGCAATGGAATAACGGAGTGACGGATGTTGCCGTCCACGGCCGTGTTTGGAACATGATAGCAGAATCGTAGAAAAGGACGAAAAGTTCGTTGCTTTCGCACTATGTGTCACTAGTCCGGCATCATTGTGTTCAAAAGCTTCCATATCTTAGCTGCAATGTGTATGACGTCATACATTGTCATTAAGTTTGCTTAGGCCGTAAAGGAGGAAAGATAAACAAGCTCATTTTTTCGACGGATATCCATCTGTCGTCCGAAAAAGTAATATAAGTTTTGTCAGTTCAAAATACCCCGTATAGACAAATTCCATAATTTTAAGGTGAACTATTCTCTTTAAGGTATTTGTATAAAAAATAACTTGTTCGGAACCTGAACAGGCTAAAAGATAATTGTTCATGTGGAAATTAACAGCTACAGAAAAGTAAACAATCTGCGTTACTTGAATAACACCATGACAAAGGTGTGTTCACTGCGACTAGCAAATGTGCTTCGCTCAAGTGGCTGCGTTAAACTAGTGAAGAAAACCGTTAATTAGGCGGTAATATTTCGCATAATAGACGGCAGATGCCAAGCAACGCTACATGTAATATTATAACGCCGATTGTTATCACTGAAACATATCACATATCACACTTGTGGTATATGCAGCACACAATATCTGACTGCTACCGCGCTGGGCATGGATGACCTGTCGATCATTGTGGTCCAGCAATGCCCCAAAAATACATACTAGCGCGGTAGTCGGTTGACCGACCAAAATATCACTCAGACGTCTACCACTACTATTCACTACTATTGTATTTGCCCATTATTTATTCTCATTCGTGTTCATTTTGCTGCCATGTGTTGAGCGAAAAAAAATCGGAAACTAAGTGTGCGGTGTACACTGTAGTACATTTACTCGAAATATAATCGTTTCCTTGAATCACAGTTTCGCTAATGCCTTGCAATCCACAAATGGAGAATATACCTTCTTCTACCAGGCTGTATAAGACTTCTTCAGAAGAACAAAATAGAAGCATCTCGTGAAAATAGCCTGATCCGTTTCACAATAACTGACCGCTTCCCTCCGTGCAGGATCGGACTGCGTGTGGGCCTACCTTTCTATCTGCTTCCTCTGTATAGCGTCCCGCTAACTGTGTCACCGTCCATTGTTCTCTATGCCGCAGGGTCACATGTCCGCTGTCACATGCCTGTGTTCTCTGTGCCACAGAGTCACATGTCGCTTCACATGACTGTTGTCTCTGTGCCACAGGGTCACATGTCCGCATGTCACAGGCCTGTTGTTCTCTGCTGTCCCCAGGGTCACATGTCCGCTGTCACATGCCTGTTGTTCTCTGTGCCGCAGCGGTCACATGTCAGCTGTTCACCAGGCCTGTTTTCTTGTGCCGCAAGTCACATGTCTCCGCTGTTCACAGGCTCGTTGCTTCTCTGTTGCCACAGGAGTCACATGTTTCCGCTGTCACGGCCTGTTTGTCTCTGAATGCCGCAGGGTCACATGTCGCTGTCACAGGCCTGTTGTTCTCTGTCCACGGTCACATGTCCGCTGTCACAGGCCTGTTGTTCTTCTGGCTGCCCGCGGGTCACATGTCCGCTGTCACATGCTGTTGTTCTCGGTGCCGCAGGATCACATGTCGCTTCGAGCATGGCCGTTGTTCTCTAGTAGCCACAGGGTCAAGTCGCTGTCACATGCCTGCGTTCTCTGCTGCCGCAGGGCACATGTCCGCTGTCACATGCTGCTGTTCTCTGTGCGCAGGGTCACATTGTCCGCTGTCACAGGCCTGTGTTCTCTGTGCCGCGAGGGTCCACATGTCCGCGTCACAGGCCTGTTGTTCTCTGCTCCGAGGACGTCACATAGTCCGCTGTCACATGCTGTTGTTCTCTGTGCCGCAGAGGTACATGTCCGCTGACACATCCTGTTTTCTCTGTGCCGCAGGGCGTACTGTCCGCTGTCCAATGCGTTTTTCTCTGTGCCAGCAGGTCACATGTCGCTGTCACATCGCCTGTGTTCTCTGTTGCGCAGGTCACATGTCCGCTGTCACACTGCCTGTTGTTCTCTATGCGCAGGTCACATGCCGCTGCACATGCCTGTTGTTTCTCTGCTTGCCGGCAGCGGGTCACATGTTCCGCTGACACATGTCCTGTTGTTTCTCGTGCCGGCAGGGTCACATGTCCGCTGTCACATGCCTGTTGTTTCTGTGCCGCAGGGGTCACATGTCCGCTTGTCACATGCCTGTTGTTCTCTGTGCCGCAGCGGTTCACATGTCCGCTGTCACGAGCCTGCCTTTTCTCTGTGCGCAGGGTCACATGTCCGCTGTCACATGCCTGCTGTACTCTGTGCCGCAGGCTCACATGTCCGCTATCACATGCCTGTTGTTCTCGTGCCGCAGGGTTCACATGTCCGCTTTCACAGCGCTGTTGTTCTCTGTGCCGCAGGTCAGTTCCGACCTGTCCACATGCCTGCTGTTCTCTGTGCGCAGTTGGTCACATGTCCGCTGTCACATGCCTGCTGTCCTCTGTCCGCCAGGGTCACATGTCCGCTGTCACATGCCTGCTGTCTCTGTGCGCAGGTCACATGTCGCTGTCACTGCCTGCTGTTCTCTGTGCCGCAGGTCACATGTCGCTGCTCACATGCCTGATTGTTCTCTGTCCGCAGTGCGTCACAGTCCGCTGTCACATGCCTGTGTTCTCTGTGCCCGGCAGCGGTCACATGGTCCGCTGTCACATGCCTGTTGTTCTCTGTGCCGCAGGGCCACAATGTCCGCTGTCACATGCTGTTGTTTCTCCTGTGCGCGGGTCACATGTCCGCTGACACATGCTGCTTTCTCTTGTGCCGCAGGGTCACATGTCCGCTGTCACCATTGCTAGCTGTTCTCTGTGCCGCAGGTCTGTCACATGTCCGCTGTCACATGCTGCCTGTTCTCTGTGCCGCAGGGTCACATGTCCGCTGTCACATGCCTGTTGTTCTCTGTGCCGCAGGCACATGTCCGCTGTCCACATGGCTGTTTTCTCTTGCCGCAGAGTCCACATTGTCCGATGTCACATGCTGTTGTTCTCTGTGCCGCAGGTTCACATGTCCGCTGTCACATGCCTGTTGATTCTTCGTCGCCGCGCAGGTCCACATGTCCGCTGTCACATGCCTGCTGTTCTCTGTGCCGCAGGGTCACATGTCCGCTGTCACATGCCTGCTGTTCTCTATGCCACAGGGTCAGCTGGCACGGGTGTTTAAGGAGAAGGAGACGGTGGAGATGGACCTGCTGAAGCAATCGGAGCGGGTGGAGTTGCTGCAGACGCAGCAGGCCAAGGCGCTCCGGGACCGCGACACCGTGCACACAGAGATGGACCTGCTTCGCGAGAAGCTCGACAAAAACGCCGCACTCATTCAGAAGCTGCAGGTATGGGCCCGGGAAGCCTTTTAATAGGTGTAAATATGTATATATATATATATAAATATATATATATATATATATATATATATATATTATATATATATACACTGGCGGATCCAGAAAGATGTGATTTTGACAGTTTGGGGGCGCAAATCCCAAAAAATTACGCAATTCTGAAAGACTCCAATCGGATTTCGCTTGCTTATCATCAAATAATGAGTTAAAACAGAAGTTTTCTCTAGTAAAAGTTGCTTAGTTTTTCGAAAACTCAGGAAATGTCGACTGTCAGATTTGCGCCGATTTTGGGTGGTTTGGGGGCGGGGCCACTGGCCCTTTGCGTCCCCCCTTGATCCGCCCATGTATATATATATATATATTATATATATATATATATATATAATATATATATATATTGATATATGTGAGTATATGAAGCAGGTTTCGAGATTGCATGCATTTTTAACGTTATGTATATTACATATTTCGTTCTGAGATATTTCAAAGTCTCGTATTTCTGCCGATCGAGTGAAGGGCTTGTACGAATATTAGACTTTTCAGTGTTCGTACTGTCGTAAATCAAAGTGTCTTGTATCAGACGTTTCAGTTTTCGTACTCTTGAGAATCAAAGTGTCTTACTTCTTGGTAATATTCTGGTCATGCTCTTTCACAATAATTTTCTCTGGAAAATTATTTGTATAGTGGCTGTTTTGGGTTGACG
This sequence comes from Semibalanus balanoides, assembly GCA_014673585.1. NCBI lineage: Eukaryota > Metazoa > Arthropoda > Thecostraca > Balanomorpha > Balanidae > Semibalanus > Semibalanus balanoides. The sequence continues at coordinate 43,424 of VOPJ01009031.1, forward strand.
TCGCGTTGGCGTGACGTATGAGGCAGTGACGTTGAACCAGGAGGAGCGAGCTTTATCTCGAACATTTATTCACATCTAGGTCATGGGCTGACGGGACCGTTTTCAGTTCTCTGAAACGATCTCGGCGCCGCGCCCCGGCCCACCACTGCCTATGTCTCGTCTGACAATGTCACTGGGCGGTGGCGGCGCCAGTTGCGATAGCAACTGCAACGGTTGCAGAAACTGCAACAGTTGGAGCACCTGCAGTGGATTTACCTCAGCAGCGGCGTGACCTACCCCCGCCCCCGCTTTCGACACGCAGATCGAGAAAGAGGACAAGAGCTCTGAGCTGGAGCACCTGCGGGAGAAGCTGGAGAAGAACCAGCTGCTCATCTCTCGGCTGCAGGAGGAGAAGGAGACCGCTCACCGGGAGAACGAGCGACTGCTGGAGAAATACGACCGGTGAGGAAGCGGTGGAAATGGCTGCAGCGCGGCAGCGCGAGCTGCGAGCTCGGCTGGAGGGGGTAACGGAGGTGGTTTTATTCAAACCAGTACACACATTGAGAAGAACGCTTAAATGCATAGCTGCCGTAGGAAGTTCAAGCTCAGTCGAATAATTGCTGACCTAACAGTACAGTACAGTAGCTGAATCGTCGTCCATAGTGGTATTGTTATGCATACAAATATTATAAAAAATAAGGATCCAACTAGCCTCCTCTTCTAGATAGTCGGCACTGTGTGCGTGTGTGTGTGTGTTGTTTTGCAAACCAGTAGCTGGTAGCCGGTTTCGATTGTAACCCACACGTAGTTTGCCGATAGCTAGCCTAGTAGTCAGCCGATAGCTAGCCTAGTAGTCAGCCAAAATCTAGCCTAGTAGTCAGCCGATAGCTAGCCTAGTAGTCAGCCGATAGCTAGCCTAGTAGTCAGCCGATAGCTAGCCTAGTAATCAGCCAAAATCTAGACTAGTAGTCAGCCGATATCTAGCCTAGTATTCAGCCGATAACTAGCCTAGTAGTCAGCCGATAGCTAGCCTAGAAGTCGGCCGATATCTAGCCTAGTAGTCAGCCGATAGCTAGCCTAGTAGTCAGCCGATAGGTAGCCTAGTAGTCAGCCAAAATCTAGCCTAGTAGTCAGCCGATAGCTAGCCTAGTAGTCAGCCAATAGCTAGCCTAGTAGTCAGCCAAAATCTAGCCTAGTAGTGAGCCAAAATATAGCCTAGTAGTCAGCCGATAGCTAGCCTAGTAGTCAGCCAAAATATAACCAGTAGTCAGCCGATAGCTAGCCTAGTAGTCAGCCGATAGCTAGCCTAGTAGTCAGCCGATAGCTAGCTTAGTAGTCAGCCAAAATCTAGCCTAGTAGTCAGCCGGTAGCTAGCCTAGTAGTCAGCCGATAGCTAGCCTAGTAGTCAGCCGATAGCTAGCCTAGTAGTCAGCCAATAGCTAGACTAGTAGTCAACCAATAGCTAGCCTAGTAGTCAGCCAATAGCTAGCCTAGTAGTCAGCCGATAGCTAGCCTAGTAGCCAGCCAATAGCTAGCTTAGTAGTCAGCCGATAGCTAGCCTAGAAGTCAGTCAATAACTAGCCTAGAAGTCAGCCAATAACTATCCTAGTAGTCAGTCAATACCTAGCCTAGTAGTCAGCCAATAGCCAGCCTAGTAGTCAGCCGATAGCTAGCCTAGCAGTCAGCTGATAGCTAGCCTAAAAGTCAGCCGATAGCTAACCTAGATAGTTCAGCCGATGAGCTAGCTACGAGTCAGCCGATTAGGCTAGCCTTGTAGGTCAGCGATAGCTAGCTAGTATTCGGCCGACTAGCTAGAACTTCGTAGTCAGCCGATACTAGCCTAGTAGTCGGCCGATAGCTAACTTCGTAGTCAGCCGATAGCTAGCCTAGTAGTCGGCCGATAGCTAACTTCGTAGTCAGCCGATACCTAACTTCGTAGTCAGCCGATAGCTAGCCTAGTAGTCGGCCGATAGCTAACTTTGTAGTCAGCCGATAGCTAGCCTAGTAGTCGGCCGATAGCTAACTTCGTAGTCAGCTGATAGCTAGTCTAGTAGAGCACGTTGGTGACAGTGAGGAATAGTGAGGAGCATGGTAGCGGCTCCGTCGGTTTAACGCTGTTTATTCGCACGCTGCAAGGTAAACGGAGGCCGGTGCGTGCCATAACTTGTCAGCTCTGGCAGCTCACCCACAGACTGTGTGCGTGTGTGCGTGTGTGCGTGCGTGCGTGTGTGCGTGCGTGCGTGTGTGCGTGAGTGCGAGAGAAAGCGTGTGTGCGTGTGTGCGTGTGCCTGTGTGTATGCATGAATGCGTTTCTACATCATCATCATCATCATCGGCATATGCGTGGTGTACTTACGTGTTCACCTCGCACTTACTGCGTACAACAAACAGCTACAGGCACGCTTCAGGTGTGACCAGCATTTAATCGCGCACGCTTCTGTATGTACTGTATGTATGTATGTTGTATGTATGATGAGTGTGTGACGTGTGTACACGCACGCGCACACAGCACCTGCATGTCGGCGCCAGCCGCCACTACAGTCTACAGTCCAGCCTCTACTCTCTGCTGTGTTCCCTGTGGCTGCTGCTTCCGTTTCCGACTGACCACGGCGGCGTCCAATCAGTGGGCTCGATAATGACACCGCGCTGCGATAACGACGCCTCCTCCCCTCCCCGTCTGAGCCCGTCAGAGTCTCCAGGGACACGGACGCCACCCATCCCCAGTCGCCCCCAGTGCCCTCCCCTACCCACGGCGTTTTCGGCCGCAGTGCGCCAGACGAGGTGGGCGCCGCGGCCGCCGTAACTTGGCGCTGCCTGTGCCGGCTTGCGGTGCACTCGACGCGCTTCGCTCTGGCCGTGATGTAGAGAAACACCGCAGGCGAGGGGGGGGGGCCCTTGTCTCGACAAACGAGGCGAGCTTGTCTCGACAAACGAGGCGAGTCGGACGCGACAAGTGAGGCGGGTCGGAGTCAACAAGCGAGCTGCGAGGTGCGTCGGACGCGTGCCGAGAACACCACTGGTCGAGCTGAGACACGCGACTCCCCAAACGAGCGGTCCGTGGCCGCACTGGGCAGTCGTTACGTGTCACGCACGAGGCTCATCCCCTGGGGTTACTGCGGCACGTGGGGTGTGTAAGGTCATCAGACGATTCCCGGGGGCGTTGCTGCGGGGTAGGCAAGCGTGCTGATGGGAAGTCGATAAGGTTTCAAATGTCGATATATCGCGAGTTACAGCACAAATATATTGAAATTGTTTTTTGTCTTTCTAACAAATGCCTCGTGCAGCATAAAAACGTACCCGTTAAAAATCCGTGTATTTGGGCGTTGAGTAACCGATGACTCTTAAAACATTGGATATATAGTGGTTGCTCGAATCTTATATGAAGCCATAATTATCTTAGCATCGAATGTTCATTGTCCACTCCCGTAGCAACAGCATACAACAACGAAACGCAATAACTGAGGATGAGTTAATTGTGTTAACATTGGTTTCTTGCCTGCTCCTGCCACCGATCTCGCGGTACTTATAAACGGTTCTATAAATTTCGCCGACGCACTCTATATATATATGTGGAACGATGCGGTTAAACGATGACATAGTTTTTGGGACGCGTTCTTAACGTGAATCTCTATGTGGAGTCTCCAGGGATTTCTGTGGAAATAAGCTGTTGCATTCATGACACGCTGTCCTGTTTCCGTACCGTGTCCGTGAAAGTATCCCATAAATAAGCGTCAGGGTTTGCAGGAATTTCGCATTGTGGGAAACCGTATAAGCGAATATTTTCGGGGATACCACGGATTTCTTAGAAAGTGACGAGGAAGTTCGATAAGACCGCCCATCTTTTGAACTGTTTTTCGACTGTGACTTGTTTTCTGGTGCTGTTTTGTCCCCTGATGCTTTTAAGTCTGTTCCGGAGTTTCGTCGCCTTCGTGTCTTGGTGTCCTGACCTGTGTCCCGAACTTTTGGTCTATGTCCCAGTGTTCTAACAGTGTGCTCCGGTGTTCTGACCCGTGTCCTGATGTCCGGCAGGTCGCAGGGCGAGGTGCAGCGGCTCCAGGCGAAACTTCAGACAGCGCAGGATGAGCAGGACAGACTGCAGTCGGAGGGAGAGAAGTCCCACCTGCTGCTCGGCAAGACCCGCGAGGAGCACCGCCGTGCCCAGGACGAGCTAGAGAAGCTCCAGGAACTCTACGACCGCAGCGCCGTCCAGTTCATGCGCATGAAGGACAGCGAGGAGAGGTCACGTGACGAGCTCGACGCCCTCAACATGGAGCTGGAGCGAGTCCGCGACAAGTACGACAAGTCGCAGATGGAGAACAAGCGGCTGTCCAACGAGCGCGAACAGCTCAAGGAGGACGTGGACAAGCTAGTATTCGACGTCGAGCGCTCCAAGGCGCAGTACCAGAAGCTGCAGGCGGCGCAGGACCGCAGCAATGAGGAGTTGGCGCGCTTGCAGGTCGAGGTTGAGAAGGCGTATGAGAAGGCGGAGCGGAGCCACGCTGAGCTGCGTAAGATCCAAGCAGAGCGCGACAAGGCGCAGGTGGAGGCAGAGACGTGCCAGTCGGAGATGGAGCGCTACCTGGCGCGCCTGGGCAAGTACCAGGACAGTCAGGAGCGCAGCAAAGAGGAGCAGGAGCGGCTCAAACTCGACATTGAGCGCGTCAAAGAGCGGCTTGACAAGACGCAGATGGACCTAGAGACGGAGCATCTGATGCGTGACCGCTTCGAGCAGGAGGCAGCCAAGCTGCGCATCGAGCTGGACCGGCTCGAGTCGCAGAAGGGCCGCACACTCAACGAGGACAGTCGCTCCGACATCCAGCTGGAGGTACTGCAAAACGAGCTGGACCGCGTGCGGGAGAAGTACGACGTCTCCCAGATGGAGGTGCGCAAGCAGCGCATCCAGGCCGAGAAGCAGCAGGAGGAGGTGCAGCGCCTGCAGAAGGAGCTGGAGAAGCACGATAACAACATGACACGCTTCGCGTCTGAGAAGCAGCAGAACCAGGGCGAGGCCGAGCGGCTCAAGTTCGAGCTGGAGCGCATCCGAGCGCGCTACGAGAAGGCGCAGGGCGAGGCAACGAGGCTCGGCCAGAAGGTGGAGCAGCTCGAATCGGAAAAGAAGCGATTCAAGAGCGACCTGCAGCAGGCGCAGGCCGAGCTGGACCGGCGCTCGACGGCGCAAAGCGACAACCGCGACGACGTAGAGAAGATGACGGCGGAGATGGATCGTCTGCGCGCCAAGCTGGAGCGTTCGCAGGCCGAGCTGCAGCGCGTCAGTGACGAGAAGCAGACGAACGACACGGAGACGCAGCGGCTGAGTCGAGAGCTGGAGCACACACAGCAGCGACTGACCAAGTACAAAGACAGCAACGAGGCCGCCAAGGCCGAGTTCGAGAAGATGGCAATGGAGATCGAGTCGCTGCACTCGAAGCTGGAGCGGACAGAGGCCGAGCTGCGCACGGCCGAGCAGGAGCGGCAGAACCTGCAGCAGACAGCCAGCAAGGCCAGCAGCAGCGACGAACAGACCAGGACACAGGTACGGGGCTTCCAGGAACAGCTGACCAAGATGCAGAATGAGCTAGAGAAATCTCAAGCTGCTCTCCGGATTTCCGAAGAGCAGAAACGTCATGCCGAGGAGCAGAAGCGAAGTGCTGAGGAAGACAAGCGAAAAGCAGAGGAGGATAAACGAAGGGCAGAGGAAGAAAAACGAAGGGCAGAGGAAGAAAAACGAAGGGCAGAGGAAGAAAAACGAAGGGCAGAGGAAGAAAAACGACAGGCGGAGGAATACAAACAGAAAGCGGAAGACCAGAAACGTCTCTCCGACGAGGAAAAGCGAAAGATTGAGGAACAGAAGCAACTCACCGAAGAGCAAAGAAAGAAGGCTGAAGAAGAGATGAGGCAAGCCGAGGAACGGATACGAAAGGCAGAAAAGTTAGCAAAAGAGGCTGAACTTCAGAACCAGCAGATTAAGGAGAATGCACGCCAGTTGGAGCAGCGACTGCTGGCGGCCGGCGGTGAGAAGGACAAGCTGACTGCCGAGCGCATACAGCGGATCTCCGCTCTGGAGCATGAGCTGTCGCAGATCACCGCCGAGCGCGATCAGCTGGTGACGCAGCTGGAGAAGTCGTCGGCGATGCTGGCGACCTTCCAGCAGGAGCTGCAGAGCACGCAGCGCAGCCTGGAGTCGGCGCAGCAGGCGGCCAGCGGCCATCAGGCGCAGGCGGCGCAGCAGCTGCAGGAGCGCGAGGTGCAGCTGCAACAGCTGACACAACAGCTGGCGCAGAAGCAGCAGGAAACGGAGGCGCTGCAGCGCATGCACGAGGCGGAGTTGGTGCGGCTGAAGCAGGCGGAGGCCAATCTGCGCGAGGCGCAGAGCAGCAGCAACCGCTCTGACTCGGAACAGCTGCAGCAGCTGCGCGCCAGTCTGGACACGGAGCGCAGCCGCGCCGAGCGCGCCGAGAAGGCGCTGCTGGAGACGCAGACGCAGCTGGCGCAGCTCCAACAGCAGCTGGAGGCGGCCAAAGCCGAGACGCGGCAGGGCGTGGCATTGCTGCAGCAGCAGATGCAGCAGCAGAAGCAGCAGCTGCAGCAGCAGGAGCAGCGGGTGGAGCAGCAGCAGGGCACCATCCAGGAGCAGCAGCAGCAGCTGTCGTCGGCGCACCAGCTGCTGCAGCAGAAGACGAGTGACTCCACCGATGTGCAGAAGCTCAGGAAAGAGCTGGAGCGCTCCAAGAGCGACATGCAGAACGCACGAGTGGAGCGAGAGCGACTTCAGTCTCAGCTGGAGATACTGGTCCAGGAACTTCAGCGGACTCAGTTATCCATTAAATACATTATTATATACCTTATAATTCATAGATGCTTTCAACCATTTCTGTTAATAATTATTTCAAAATTTTTGTTCACCTATTGGTTGGAAAATTAATGCCCCTTGAAGTGATATCATACATAATTTGGAAACTGTTGTGTTCCTCCGTGACCTGCTAAGAACCCATCGTCAGAAAGAAGTGTTTGGATAGGGAAAGTATTCACCTTTTCCACACCAAATTTAAGTGGTTATTTGAAGGAAAACAGCAGAGGCCAAAATATAGTTTGTTTTAAATTTATTTAAAAAAAAAAATAAAAATTCGTAAATTTCGTTTGATATGGATAATCTATCATTTTGATACCATGCACGTTGCATAAGATAATGCAGCAAACAGATCAAAAGGGAATATTCAACTTTAAAAAGCTGCTCCTTTACAATGTTGGTTATGGTGCTGTGCCACGCATGCAGTGCTGTGCTAGATTGCATCACGGCATAAAACATGTGTAAACACTGCCTAGAAATCGATTGATGTCAGGAACCAACAAATGTCATCGCATGTATCGCGTGCTAACTAACGCCGAAAACTTCTGTTTGCATTTATCACATTACACGCTTCTTTGGACAGCTGGACCTGCAGAAAGCACAGCAGAAGGTGGCTAACTCCAGCAGCAGTAGCGAGGACGACTCCAGCGCGCAGCAGCAACTGCAGCTGCAGCAACTACAACAGCAGCTGCAGCAGAAGCAACAGCAGCTTCAGCAGCAGGGACAGCAGCTGCAGCAGCAGGGACAGATGCTGGAGGAGCGAAATAAGCAGCTGGAGGAGCGAGACAGGCAGCTGGCGCAGCTGCAGGCTCGCGTCAAACAGCTGGAGACAGAGTTGGCGAACAAGGTACGGTCATATCATCTAACGAGGCTGTATGCTAAGCGAATCACCGATTGTCATATATTTCATATAACATGAAAAACAATGGCATATATGCGATTGTTTTATCAGTTGTCTCAGCCAAATCAGCCATGTCGCGTCCATCCATTCAGTGTAACTAATCGTCCAGCTCAGTCCTGTTCTGATAGCCCGCGCCATGGTGGCGTGTGTGTGTGTGTGTGTGTGTGTGGGGGTGTTTAGGCACCCCTAGGATTTTTCGAGGATAGCGGAAAAACGTCGGAACGCAGCGCCGAAGTTTTTGGCACAGCTGTTCCGACATCAGTTACCCACATTATTATGAGTTTTGACCTCAGGTCACCTCAGGTCAGGACTCCAGTTCACGTCAAGTGATCTCACCTCTAACAACGGTTGTGGTCGTGCCAAAGCCAGTCTTTGACCAAGAGATTTGAAACTTGTAGGATTAAAATCATAAGTACCTACAGTTCATTTATCTCGGACTTTTGGTATCGGTGACCTAAGGTCAGGTCAATTTCATAACCTCTCTAATATAAGTGAACGGGAAAATATACAAATACTTCCTTTTCAGAGAATATGCATTGTATCAGACAAATTATTTCATAATCATGATGTTAAGCCCATTTGTAATGACCCAGGTGCAATTGATGCTCAGTGACCTTTGAAAGGTCATCTGAGGTCATTAACACTTTTTTGCTTATAACTCTTGACAGAATACAAATAGACAGGTGTTGGGCGTCAGTCACGTGACTTTGGACCCAGGATTTCGCTTGCATTGAAACTGTTGTTAAAATTATCAAGTAAATGATAATAATAAATATTACCACCATAAAGCCATACAGTTATGTTCAATGGAAAAATTTATAAAATTGGCGGAGCGGGGGGGCACGGGTTTCTTCTTTTTGGGGGGAAAGGAGAGAAAGTGGCCAGATAATGTAATACATACTTAATTATAACTTACGATTAACCATGCCGGCAAAACGCGATGCGACCCAAACCAACTGGAAGTTGCCTCGGCCACAAGCGCTCGTGCCGCCGAATCGGTCATGTGACGAGCTCAGACGTCCTCACCTTATTTATTATTACCTTGAAAATAGAGATGTGCAGATGACACCACCCTGTTTTTATCGATGAGGCGCATCTCGTCGAGTCGCCTCATATGCAACATGACCTATTTGGGTCACCAGATGACTTTGACACGAGGTCAAATTTTGAAGTTGACCCAACCAGGTCACCATTGGAATGTTGCAACACTCCTTGACGAAAAAAAAACACAGCAGTGTTAAAATTATTGCTTTATCTTTACCCAAAACAAAGTTATTCGCGAAAAACAGTTTGGTCAAAAACAACATTTTTGACCTTCGATGAACTCTGGAGCCTTAACTATTGACCTGAGCTAAAATTGGAGGTTTCTATGGCGATTGCAATTTACATAAGCTTTCGATAGTTTTTTCTTCTTCTCTCGTTTGTTACTACCCATCATAGTTCCCGAGATGTTTGGGGGTGTTTGAAGTTAAGTCCTTAAACTAGAAAATTTGACTTTTGATGACCTTTGGTTACCTCAATATTAACCTGAGCCAAAAACACTCTAATTAATTTCGAATGTCCATCTCGAGCACTTTTGAGCGTTTTTTCCCACGTCTTTCTAGGCCTTTTAGTTTTTGAATTCGAGGAGTGTCTAGTGTCTACCCCTTCCGGCACGGCGAAGGTGGCGCCGAGCACTGGCATGGCGCGGGATAATATTGATGGATTTGAAACAAGAAAAAAAAAACTTTGGGACGAGATCAAAATAAATATAATTAAATTCGAAAACTTCATACTCATCTTCATTCTGCATTTATAACTGAAGAAATGCTAACACCCCTTAAATCAGCTTTTCCCGTTAAAATGGAGTTATCACTTGAAATCGGCAGACGAGACTAAAATATATGGTAAATTCCTCACATTTTGCATGCAAACTTTTCTTTCAAAAGATATTGCGATTCAAAGTTGGTAAGCGTACCACGCTTAAAACGACCGGTACTTGTAAGGTGCTTGCAAGTATTTTTGGTCCTCATCAAACTGCGAAAATTTCACGATTTTTTGTAATGGAATATAAAATAGATTTTGCGTTCTACTTGTTATTATTAAATGCTTGTAGATCCTCTATACAGAACAGCTATTCAATGAACACGTAACCAAATTAGCAGTTATATGTGCGTCTAATATGGTGGCGTTTTAGTGGCTATGACCCCTCAATTTGTGAAAATTGCTTCATTTATTTGCTAGGTTAGGAGTTTGTATAGTTTCGTTACTGGTTGTATACAACACTACGCCTTATATTATCATGAAAAAAGTCATTTATTCTAAAAATAGCAAATAATACAAAAACTGGATATTGCATCAAAATTTCATTGTGCATTTTCACAGCGTCCTACCTGTGCTTAATTTAGTGTTGGCGATTTGTTTCAGGGCATTGTCCAGCGATGAAAAAATGAAACACCTACACCAGATATGGCGCGCTGTGTAGTGATGGGAGTAGTGATGGGAAAACACTGCTCATTAGTTTCGAAAGAAGTATGTGTACTTGGTTTAAATTTGTAAAAATGTACAACATTGAATAAGATAATAATTTTATTTAATTCTTAAATTTAAAGTAAATAATTGTTTTACCATAACGGAAGCCAAAGCAATTGTTGCTAAAAAAGTAAAAGACGATTATTTCCCTTTAATAAAGGTTTTTAAATTGCATGTTCATAAAAAGCATATTCATCTTTCGATGTCTTAGGGTCATGGCCCCGATGTCTCGTTCGGGTTCGTCCATACTTGATAGTTAAAATAACCGGTAACCTCATAATAAGTAAGGAAAAATATATAAATTATGTCCGAAATTATATTGTTAATAATTTATATATTTTATATAATTTATATATTTTTCCTTACTTATTATGAGGTTACCGGTTATTTTAACTATCATCATCATGATTAACCTCAAGCAGAGTTTTCGCCACCTCAGATCTATTCGTCCATACTTAAAAGTTAAACCTATTTGTTACTGCATTATGTATTCGACTAATCACATTAGAAACATGCAAGCACAGCAGCGATTCTCAGATAAGGGGTAGCTCCCCGCTTTGGGTAGTGAACCCTTCGAGCAGGGTTAAAACTGTTAAGCAGCTAAGTAAGAAATTATTGCTGAGTCGTTCGATGATGGTACGTAATATGCATATCTATCTATCCCTGTTTATGTTTCATTGTCACCACTCACCAATCACCATAACAACATATGATCGCGAAGAGCACAATAACAATAAGTGCAAAATGATGCACAGCTTAGTGTTACGGTTACTTTTCAATAAGGTTGGAACCCTTGGAATCACTGCTTGATGCTAAGAAAAGCAGCACACATATGTTAGCTTATATTCCTGACACTAGATGGCAGCAGTAGAAAACGCCTGAAATTACGCTGTACCGCATAGCTTGAAGTTAAGAACTGCGGTGTGCGCAATGGGGGAGGGGTAGCGAGTGATTTCGGTTATCAAATGAGGAGGGTAACGAGTGATTCAGGTTATGAAATGGGGGGGGCTATACCTTTGACGCTGCGAACCGCTGACGTAGAGAAACAGAGAAACGCGTGGGCCGCATACTGTGCCGCAGCGCATACCTATCTTGCAGGACAGCCTATATAGTATATACTCGTAGTATATATACGGCGGTCTAATCACAGCGCTAATTGTTCAGTGACGGATTGCAGCCACAATGCCACGGGGAGATCGAAAGTGAAAAGAGACAGTCTGACTAGCTCAAAGGGATTTTTAGTTTTGTTTCAATTTGCAATTTGACAGCCTCGCCAGCCGGCCGCGCTGTGTAAGAAACGACAAACCGGGTATCGCGCGTCCAAATAAAGTGCTGTCGCTTCCAATAACACGGTTTGCATACTGTGTTAGGTGTTTTCTTGTACTAATTAAAAGACATTTCTAGCATCCAATGCAAAATGGTACTAAACACTAAGCGATGCCTGTCTAAAATATAGCCGGAAATGATTGCCTGAATCGTTTGTGGTGCGCAGCAGCGGCAGTTGTACGGCCGAATATGTCGACTGAATGGCTGTACCGTGTTGCCTCACTGGTTAACGGCCATCGGCTCCGGCGATTGTCTACATCCGGGCCATTTAATCTGTGATCAGCCACTCAGGGAATGACTGTCACGCTCGTAAAGCAGCGGGTGCCCGGTGGTTTCAGCCGACCCGGCAGGACGCCTGGAGCGAGGGAGGCGCTGTTACGTTCTAGCCACCGCTGCGGAAGATTATAGGGAATCGGTGTTCGAGTGGTAGATGACCCGCTTCTCGGGAGAGGCTTGCTAGGGTTGTATGGTAGGAGGGGATTGATAGTGCGGTTCCACTAACCCAGGGTAATTTTGCGCTTGTCTGGCTGTTTCGAGCTGATGACAGAGTAATGATGTAGTTTGGGTGGTTTCCGAAACCATACGTAGTTGCCATCACTATGAAGTGTAAAATTCGATAGTTTGTTTGGACTGTTCTTAATAGAAAAGCATATCGATTAGTAAAATAAGAGACTTAATACCGCCTAAATGTGTCAGCCCGTCATGCAATATTTCGCATCATTTCCATGCCTTCCTCTCACCGACTTTTCCTTTAATTTACTAATGAGATTAATTCTGTTTTGTGTCGCACGGCATTGAGTGCCAGCCTGGCACGGACTAATCAAGGCCAGGGTCTTCCGGGTGGCGGGGGGAGGGGCGTGACAATGCCAGCTGTATTGATCACCTCTCTTGTGTGTGAGATAGTGACGGGCTGCGGTACAATGGCGTGCCTCCTCAGACCAGTGTGACATTATCTGCCAGACACCAAGGGGCGACGGCGTGGCCATGGGAATATCGATTTCGTTGCACCAAGCTTCGTCTCGTCTACATGGAGCTCCCTTTTCAGAAGAGCGAGAGCGAGAGCGAGAGCGAGAGCGAGCGAGAGCGAGAGCGAGAGCGAGAGCGAGAGCGAGAGCGAGAGCGAGAGCGAGAGCGAGACAGAAAGAGAGAGAGGGGTGACCTCCCCTTACTCCATCGGAACACCAACAGCTCTGTCTTCTTGATTTAGGCCGGCTAGGATAAGGTCGCTGAACAGCACACTCGGATGATTGTGCCGTCATAACAGCGCCTACGTTTTCTCTTTGCGGCAGACACAACAGGGAGACAACAGCAGTGAGCTGGCGGCGCAGCAGAGGGAGCTGGCGCAGCTCCGGGACGAGAATAAGAAGGCCCAGGGCGAGTCGGAGAGGCTGCTGCACCTGATGCAGATGTCGCAGGAGGAGCAGTTCGCCAAGGACAAGACCATCAGGGAGCTGCAGGAGTGAGTAGTGTCAGACACGACTACTTCATAGTTTACTCATGAAAATGTAGTAGTCCCTTATATATGTGCGTGACGGGAACGGGAACGGGACGGGAACGGGACGGGAACGGGACGGGAACGGGACGGGAACGGGACGGGAACGGGACGGGAACGGGACGGGAACGGGGCGTCAAATGACTCGCCGAGCGAAGTGCGCCAAAGATGGAAAATCCGATGTTACGGAGATTGCCGACTGAACAGTTAATCCATTCAGTGTGGAATCCGCAGAGTGTGACTCCTCCGGGGGTGTTTCTGAGCGAAGTTGAGTGTGCCACAGGTCCACCAAAGAGGTTCAACATAATTTCCCAGAGGATTTGGTATCAACTTATGCATGCTTTCCTCGATTTTCAAAGAGCACCCTCGCTGATCGTAATAACGACTAGATAGTAAATTATACTGATAATTTACATAGCCAAAGCATGTATGTAGGAATGCATCACCTCCGTCGCTTATAAAATGACATATTTTGCGTGTCATGTAATGGTAATTGGATGAGTCTGCTTAAATCAGATGTTTTATTTGAAGAAGAAGAAAAATTGTATGTAACGATTAACGATAGCATAGCAAAGTCTCTGGTCTGTCTTTATCCGCATCATAGTGTCCATAGCCAAGATTATCAAACTTCGAATACCTACATATAATTCGCGTTGCGGTTGAAAACGGTACCGCTTCACCTAATGCTAGTTGTTAAGCTTTGTTTTTTAATTGGCATAGTGTTAACCACTGCTCCTATGCACATACAAAACAACTGTGAGTTGTTGGATAAAGTTTTATCTTAACCCGCGCCCCACCTGGGGTATCATCCGAACACGCCCTCGCTTGGGGAGAGCAGATTGTGCCCTCGTTATCTTCCGAACCACATTTAGCCGCAGCAAGGCGCAAAGGAGGTAATTGAAAGCTCTTAAATAAGACGTATCTAAGTAATACACCCAAATTTCATAAATAAGTTTAACATGTCCAGGTCCAAAGGTCATGTCAAAGGTGAAAATTGAGATATTTGAGTTTTTGGGCAATACTTTCCATCCAAAGCCTTAGATTGTGATTGTTATCGCACAAAGTGCTCTCAAATTTATAATGCGTCTCCCGCATTTAGCAAAAGTGAAATTAAAATAAAAGGTCAAGGTCAATATCAGGTCACAAAAGGTCACTGTTGGCAAGAGGTCTATGAAAGTCATGGGACACATGTTTTATGTGTTATTTTACACGTTTAATTCAATAGTATCAGCTATTTTCACAACTTGACATCATCCATGTGAGGTCAAGTTCAGGTCAAATAAGGTCAAAATTTGAAATTGAATAATATAAATAAAAAATGCATGCTTCTAGACCAATTTTATCTCAGAAATACAGCGGTGTCATTTATGTGTCTGTGCTGGTAAAATGCAAATTAAAAAATTGCGTAATGTCAATTAGTTACATATACTTAGGGAGTCATTGTAACGGTGTGTCATTTCAACACCTGATTTGTCCTCCGTGACGTCACAATAGCTGTGATATTGCTTCATGAGAGATGCCCGTTTCAGGGGCGTAACCCTATTCTTACTGCGCTTGCGTGAAGTCTGACCGGCCGGCAGCCCGGCTGCTGTATTGTAATGTATGATCAATTGCGAGTTAAAGGGAATAGTTCACCTTGAAAAAAAAAAACGAGAAAAAGCTCAGAAATGACGAAGAGAAGCAATAAATTAAGTATCATATTACTAGTAAGTCAAAGAAACATATATTTACGCGGAAAAAGCAAATTAAAATGTCAATTAATTTGGGTGATAATTCATTTATTTTTCCTCAAGTAATGGAAAATTCAGCTGGCTGAGAAGCAACGTGCTGTACGCAACGTCCATCGATTTAGTGAGGGATCGTGTCGTATACATTGGTGGTACTTGCCCCAGTAGGTAACTTGTTTGAAGATGCCGGAAAAATAACACCGCTTTGAAAATCAATCACTATTGCTTTCGGTAGGTATTCGTTCACTTAATTAAATTTCACTAATGAAATGTGTAGTGTCCGCCATCGTCGCTCAAATGTCCGTGGCTCTGGGCGTGCTGTCCTGGATTATGTGTCACAAAGGTCATCGCACGGTCTACACTCAACTGCGTCCGGTCCCGCCCGGTCGGCTCTGCTATCACTCAGCGGGCGGCTTGCGGGACGCCGCGGGCGGCCAATCAAATTAGGGCGGCACGCACGCCAACAGGTCGAGGTGGGGTTCGGTGGGTGGGAGGGGACAATCAACAATTTGTACGCAGATAGATGCTGGAACGTTTCAGGCCAGCGGCTGAACGCTCGCATACGGCTTACAGAACGTTGTTTTTCGAAAAATGTATTATAGAAGATTTAACCACAAAATCACTATGCATAGCATTACCCTGACAAAGTTTCAATTCTTGCAATAAAAGAATGAGGTCTGAAACAGTTGTTTGTCCAGCCACTTACACTTTTCCCAAGTCTTTACGTCATCTGTTGTGTCATAATCATAGTCAACCTCAGGCCAAAATCAGCCAATCAGCGATTGGAGTTACCGGTATACCCGGTCCCCGAACTTTTAGGACCTGATATTAAAATAATTAAGAGGTTTCTTTGGAAAATGTGAAAAGCGTCAACAAGTCTATTTTGGAGCATGCGCCACAACTTGGCTATCTCAACTCAAAACCCTATGTTAAAGGTGAACTATTCCCTTTAATCTAGAGACGCGACGGAGGTCCGTCCCGTCAGGACGTCGCTGTTTGAACGTCGTGTTTTGTCGTCGCGTTTAGACGTCGCTGTTTGGACGTTGTGTTAAGATGTCACTCTAACAACGCTTGACTTTAAAACCGTTGTGGCTTATCCAATAAACAACGCGAGTGCCTGAAAGACTATCATTGGGCGCAAACGACGAAAGAACGAAAAAAGTCGTTACGGTCATAGTCAATCAAAAATAAAGATATTGATGTAAAATTTGGTTTGGATATCTCTTTCATTCGTGATTTTCTCACATTTATATCGTTTTTTAATATCTGTAAAAAATATGAGAAACTTTCGGATACAAATCGTTTATTTTCATTTGTATGAATCATGAACCAAGTAAAAAAAAACGAGATAGCCATTCAAAAATGTATTTTTTGTCTTCTGACATTTTTGCTTGCAATTTGCTTCAAAACTTGATTGTGCCACGTTTTTTTTCTCAAATATTTGTCGTTTTTCCACTAAAATTGGCAAAACATGATGTCATGAAAACGTCATTATCTCCCCCAAGTACTTCATCTATTTCAATTCAATTTTGTGAGAAGGCGTCGAATTGATGCAGCATAAAGTGCTTTAAGTTTTAAGCGACGATATCTATCAAAGTATTTTAGTTAAGAAGAAAATCCGGGAGGGGGCAGATTTTATCCCAGCGGGGCGTGGGTTAAGATAGTTAAGGGCGCACATGAGATAGTTAATATTAAAGTTGCACATAATATAGTTAATATTAACAGCTTTTTGCACCATTACCAGCTTTTTATGTATGTCCGCTGTGATTTGAAATAACTCTGTGATTGATCACAACGTGCTAACGCCCCACTCCCTGACGCCGCCAGTATCATGACAGTCAGTCGTCAAAAGATCGTGTGATTTCCTTCATCCTTGCATGATGCAGCTCAATATAGCTCGTGTCCGTCACTGGCTGTGTGTTCTGCCATCGTTTTGAGCAGGGTTACAGCAGATAATGAGGTGTTATGCATGCTGACCAGGACACTTTGTGCCGTTTTGCTCATTTCTGCTGCACGAACACTCCAGCGAAACTTGTGTTGTTATTACAAATCCAGCAATGCAAACAAATATAAGCCGGTTGTTAATAGCATATGCTGCGTTTTCCCCTGGATCGAAGCTTCCCTGAGGGATCAATTTGATTAAGATTGCACATGGTTTAGTACCTTAACCCGGCATTGGCTGGGGTCTCAGCTAGACACGAATGACTGGGGGCGTTAAACGCCCCATGGTTATCTTCTGAACCAATAATCGCAGCGAGACGCACGAGGCGGCATTCGGAAACTCGCAATGAGACACATCTAAAGCATAATATAAATTTGCAAATTGAGGTCACATGTCAAGTCAAGGTTCGATTTAAGGCGCTATCTTTTTTCTTTCTTTTTGCATTTTGCTTAACAATAGTGTTTGCACCGTCTGTTAAAGTTTAGATGATTTATCGTCAAACTCGTGCGCAGTGACGTCACTAAATTTGCTATATCTCAAAAGTTTATACACAATTTTGTTTTTTTTTCGCACAGAAGATGTAACATTGATTTAGGACAAAGTACCTAAAATTTCACGTTGATAGTCTCATTCAGTTTTGAGCTATCTCGAAATGTCGTCAGAGGGTAATATTCCCCCCACCCCAAGTCAATGGCGGGTTCGCAAGCTCCCTTGCTCTGATTTTTTTACAGTGCAACGGAAAATAAACATGTATACCTATAATAGATACACAGTGGTGGGCACCACTAATCGAGAAGTAAGCTTCGCTAGCCGCTAATCCGCTAACTAAAAAAATAACTTCCGCTAACGCTAAACCACTAAACCGCTAACAAATTAGCGGAAGCTAACGCTAGTCGCTAAACGCTAACTTGTATCATATGAACTAGCTTCAGTTTTGTATTGATATTTGTTATCTTCAACCCTCAAAAACAGACTAAGAGAGCTGCAATTTTTATGTTTTAGCCAGGGCTGGTAAAATGTGCGATCATGATGCATAAAGCGGGCGCCAGAAAATACTCCTTCAAGTCTGTTCCGGGGCATGTATGAATTTTATTAGCGGACTTGAAGTTAGCGGAACTAAATTTAGCGGAAGCTAATTGATCCGCTAACGGTTTCCAAAATTAGCGAAAGCGCTAATCCGCTAAACGAAAAGTTAGTTCCGCTAATTAGCGGTTAGCGGATCAGCGGAATCGTGCCCACCACTGGATACGTATTTCATTCATATTAATAAACGTGTGAACGAACATTTGCTTGCGTCGCTCTCAGTGCACTGCAGGCATACGACGATCGGGCATGATTTGGACTTTTTCATTAGATTCGACTTCACTGCTTACCTCTCACCTCTGGCAAGCTTCACAACACCACGTTCTCGGGGGATAAAGAAACGGGCTGGTGTTTCCAGATGACAGTTGTGACATCCGCTGAAATTGTGACCTCGACTGACCTTTTCTTAGGTCAACCGAGGTCACTGACCTCAGATGACCTGACATAACCTTTTTGGAATTTGCCACTTTTTAGGTCATTTTGTTACTATGATTTCAAATTTGGTGTATATTAAGCATACTAAGATATTTCTGCACCATTTTGGCTCGATCAGTGTTCAATTTTCACACATTTACGATTTGTGACGTTTGAGTCATTGACATAACCTCATTAGTCACCTATGGACCCAGGACTTAAAAATCTTATGTCAATGGCTTTCGCTTGTCACAAGCAACACGCTCGTTTTTAATCAAAGCTCTAGCTCAATTAGGGGCGAAACGCCAAGGGGGTCATACCTCTACCCGAACACGCAGTGGTCTTTCCCTACCCGGGCGAGGGTTATTAATTAAATGCTAAGTTTTACAACCTAGTTTAGTTACAAACTTTGCAGCTACCACTTTTGCATGAAGCTTCTGCTCATTGTATTGGGTAGAATAGGTTTGCAGTTAGGCGACTAAGTTGGTGGTCAGATTAACAAGCTGTCCAGCCCAGTGGCCATATTAACAGCAATGTCGAGCCGGGACCGTCTGACACAGAAGCCAGACGGTCAGCTCTGTCTGTTTCTCAGCAGCTGACTGTTTTCGGCTGCAGAGCTGACCGTCTTAGCTCGGAGCCGCCGCTGTCTCCCGGCGCGGCGGTACCTACCGGGATTGGTCCTGGAAAGGTCAGCGGCGGGATCCTGTGACCTCTGGCCGGCTTTGATGACCTGCGCTTAACGGCCGAGCTCGGCTCGATTGTGGTCGTTACGACCAGCTGAAAGGCCACTTTGTGTTGGCCATAGGCTATATATCGGGTGCCCTCAAGACATGCAGAGAGATACTGAATAGGTGCTTCGGTGATGCTTTATTATTCAGATCAATAGCCCAGCAGTTCGATTAAGTTCACTAAATAACTCAGCTAAATACCTATCCTTTCTGGCCATGACACCGTACCATGCTGTATGACTGCATGACGACTCCACGCATGGAATTATAAATCGTCTGCAAGTAAAAGATGTGTTACCTCGCTGACGATCTTTCCGTTTGTGTGTGGTTACAGGACTCTGAAGAAGTCCAGGGGTGCACCACTGAACACCCCAGCCTCGGCTGGTCGGGGTGCACCACTCAACACCCCAGCTTCGGCCGGTCGGGGTGCGCCACTCAACACCCCAACCTCGGCTGGTCGGGGTGCGCCACTGAACACCCCAGCCTCGGTCGGTCGGGGTGCGCCACTCAACACGCCTACATCGGCCGGTCGGGGTGCGCCACTCAACACCCCAGCCTCGGTCGGTCGGGGTGCGCCATTGAACACCCCAACCTCTGCCGGTCCGTCGCGGGCCACTACACCCGGCGCTGGGATGGCGAGTCCAGGACCTCCGCAGCAGCAGCAGCCGTCGCAGAGCAAGGTCAGGCCGCCACAGACGCACGCGTAACAGTCGTCACATGCTGGAGGGAAAAGGCAAACTGATCTTCGGTATCAGAACACAGTTCCCAGCGAAGACGCTTGTTTGTGTGACAATCGGTATTGGGAAAAGAAGGTGGACTGTTCAGGTCCCAAAAAGCCACAAGCTTTGTGCGAGCTGTATGTTCTTACCAGATCTACATAGTTCGTGTCTTTTGAGTAAAGCACAATTTTTTAACCGATTTTTACACATTACGGTGATGTGTTCTAACCGCCGTCGTCCTCCCACAGCCACAGCTCCTCTGTTCTGACTCCGTCTTTGACTTCCCACAGCCCCAGCTGCCAAACTTGCTGCCGGACGCGGCCGGCAACGCGGCCAGCGCCGCCGCCAACGTGGCCGGAAACGTCGCAGGAAACGCGGCAAACGCTTCCAAGGCAGTCGGCGGCTTCCTCAAAAGCCTCTTCTAAAAGTGCAATAGCTCATCTTGTGGTTGACAGAGGCGGTGAGCAAGAGAGTGTGAGTGTGTGTGTGTGTGAGAGAGCGCGACATGCCGCAGTGAGAGCTGCGAAGTGCCTGTAAGTTGAGCGCCTCTCAGTTTGCTTCATTAGCCTGGTATGTTGATCATCTCATCTTGTTGTGTTGCTTGTGACGGTGCCGACAGTTTTGAGTCGTTCGTATGGATCTCGTCACACAAAAACCCTGGCTGCGACGGTTCAGTGTCCAGTGCGACTGAAGTGTCGGAAAGGAATGGCACAGATGGCGCTGGTTGATGCCAGTGTGGTGGCGCTAGTGGCGCCGACATCAGCAAACCTCAGTCTCCCGAGTAGGAGACTGCGGCACTCGGGAGACGGAGTGCTCGGAAGACTTCCTCGCTATTTGGGCGGAAGAAGAGTAGACAAAAGATCGAAAACAGGGGGAAAGTTGTTGTCCGAGGTACATCAGCTGCACTAGAATGATAGCTCCGACCAGAACGTGTCAGCAGGTGAGCAGCGCTTCAACAAGGACAGTCGAGGAACCGGTCGAATTATACGTGTATGTATATGCAGCAGCATTCTGCTTCACAACTGGATGCTACCGTTAAAATTGAGGCGGAGTATGTGATTATGCAGCCTAGTCCTCTGGGGAGGCCTCACGTGCCATTTATAAAGGATGTGTGGGTCACTGGTCACGTGCCAGTCAGGCTGGATATTAAATTTAACTCACAAGATAATAAGATAAGATCCAGAGTGCCCGGCCTCAGCCACTAACGATGGCTGCACTCATGCATTCCAATCTATCATGTGCAAGCCCATGCCCATGCAGTATTCCCATTTGGTAGCCCATCATAAGCCCATGTGGTAACCACATGGGTGTGTTATGTGGGTCATTGCTGTTTAAGGTTGAAAACCTGATATGACGCGTTTATCTTCAACTGATTCGGTCATTTTTGCAGGGAGAAGTCAGCCAGAGAAGCCATCATCATTGGCTCATCTCCACGTCACATCACCGGGTCCGCCGACCAGTTCACATCACAGCATCACGACAAAACAGCATCAACACCACTGGACGTCACTACATACGTGCAATACTGATATCCAATTTGTTCGTTTACTTGTTAATGTTTGTTTAACTTCGTTTGTACCTGACTGTGTTGTTTCTTTACCTCGGCGACCTAGACCATTGACCCCGGCAATGGTATTTTTACATGAATGCTTAGCCACAATCAGCTTTACCTTTGGGCGTTGCTTTCCAGAGTTCTTTGAGTGCAGAAGCTGCGCAGTGCGCATGTGTCGTTAATTTCCCTCTTCAGAGTCACTTTGCGTATACTCTCTCTTGCCTTTCCTTCAACGCTGCACGTTCATTTTGGGGGGAACGTTCGGAGGCAAAGTTATTTTCCCATTTATTTCCACGGTGTATTTACTTCCACGCTGAAGGCATCGCGAAACTGGTGTGTAGCGTGAACTGGCCCGCACATTGCCGACAACGCAAACGGTGTGAAGCGCCAATACATTTGTGTTGTGCGAATGCATTTGTGTGAAGGCTCATGTGCGCGTTTGTGCGTGCATGCTTGCGGGTGTGCATGCGTGTGCGTGTGTATGTGTATGTGTGTGTGTGCTTGGGTGTGCTGAGTCAAATGGCCGTGGAAATCACCGGATCGCGCCAGTGTCGGTGGGTCGACGGCCTGCCAGTGCGTCGTACTGCCAGCAATGTGCCATATGAACCTTCATGCGCAGCGTGTGCGGCCGAGTGAGAGGAAGAGCGCGTCCGCTGATGCTAGTGTGTGTGTGCGTGTGTGTTGGGTGTATGCGTAGTGCCATCGGGAAGGACCCGCTCAGATCTCAAGTACGCCGTGGCTCGTAAGTCAGTGGTACTGTCAAGACACGTCAGTGGCACTGTCACGAAACGTCAGTGGTTCTGTCAAGACACGTCAGTGGCACTGTCACTAAACGTCAGTGGCATTGTCAAGACACGTCAGTGGTTCTGTCAAGACACGTCAGTGGCAATATACGTCAGTGGTACTGTTCACGACCACGTCAGTGTCACTTCACGCAAACACGGTCAAGTGGCACTGTTCACGACACGTCAGTATTACTTGTCACGACACCGTCAGTGCCACTGTCCACGACACGTCAGTGGCACTGTTTCACGACACGTCAGTGATACTGTCACGGACACGTTGAGTGGCACTGTCACGACCACGTCAGTTGGCACTGTCACGACACCGTACAGTTGGATACTTTGTCACGACACGCATGGGCCACTGTCACGACCGTCAGATGGCACTGTCACGACACGTCATTGGCACTGTTCACGACACGTCAGTGCACTGTTCACGACACGTCAGTGGCACCTGTCACGCACGTCAGTGATACTGTCACGACACGTCAGTGACACTGTCACGACACGTCAGTGGCACTGTCAACGACACGTCAGTGGCCAACTTCACGACACGTCTTGGACACTGTCACGACAGTCAGTGGCACGGTCACGACACGTCAGTGACACTGACACGACACAGTCAGTGGCACTGTCACGACACGTCAGTGATACTGTCACGACACCGTCAGTGGCACTGTCACGGACACGTCAGTGGCACTGTCACGACACGTCAAGTGGCCACTGTCACGACACGTCAGTGGCACGTTCACCGACACGTTCAGTTGCACTGTTCACGACACGTCAGTGATACTGTCACGGACACGTCCAGTGGCACTGTCACGACACGTCAGTTGGCACTGTCACGGCACGTCAGTGGCACTGTCACGACACGTCATTGGCACTGTCACGACAACGTCAGTTTGATACTAAGAACACGGACACGTTCGTGGCACTGTCCACGACACGTCGTGCATACTGTCACGGACACGTCAGTGCACTGTCACGGACACGTCAGTGGCACTGTCACGACACGTCAGTGATACTGTCACGACACACCTGATCTCCAAGTGACACTGTCACGACACATCAGTGATACTGGTCCACGTCAGTTGCCACTGTCACGACACGTCAGTTGGCACTGTCACCGACCACGTCAGTGGCCAAAAACTGTTTGTTCTCACTCCCCGACACGTCCAGTGATTTACTGTCACGACACGTCAGTGGCACTGTCACGACACGTCAAGTTGATACTGTCACCGTCAGTGTCTGCTCACGACTACCGAGCTCCAGTACTAGGCACTGTGTCATTTACTGTCGAGGTAGTCTGGCTACTGTCTTCGGAACAACGAGCACTACGTCCTCAGATGCCACTATTATTTACTGTCTTTACTCGTATCACTAGGACTCTTACGAGGATACTGTCACGGAGCGTGCACCATTTTGTCAATTGCTACTGGCACACAATTTCCCGCTACACGAGTTGCAGAGTCCCGCCGTGGTGGGCCCCTAGTCCTTCGACACATGCTCCGAGATATAATATCCGCGCTGGCGAGTAACTGGGACGTAGTCGCGTAATACGTATTTTCAGCAATCATTTTTATGATTACCCTGGTGCAGATTTTTACATCTCCCAACCGGCTCTATGTACCTCCCTTCCATTTGTGTTGTATGCAGCACAGCCTGACCCCCAACATGACCATGGTGAGAAGCAGGGTAGGTTCCCGGTGGCACCACGGTGAGATGGAGCCCTGTTTCAGTCTGAGTAGAGGCGCAATAGTCATCGAGGTGTCACCGTATCGCCGTTGTCTCTGGAACGCCGCGCGTGCGGGGAGCGCCCTTAGTCTGACATGGCACAGCCGGCTCTAGTCACCGCAACCTAAAGTCTCCCGCGCATCCTATAGTCTCCCGCAGTCCGTGGCCTAGCGATCCTTTATAGCGTCCATGTGACCCTCTCTGGTTCGCGACGTCCGCACAAACTTCTCTGGCTCGGTCTGCTCGGTCTGCTCGGTCTGGCTCGGCTCGGTCGGCTCGGCCGGCTCGCTGAGCTGCGACCTCGGCTCGCAGCTTCCCTGCGCTCTACTGCGCCGCTTCTGTCACAGTTCGTGCTGTCGTCGACGTTGTCTCGAGCGTTCTAGTCTTGCCTGTCCTGGCGGCGGTCGGAAGCACTGCGTTTCCTGTGCTCTGGTCACTCCTCTCGCCTCTTCTGCTCTTGTCTCCCTGATAGCTAGATCTGTACGTACCTCATGCACGTGTGTTTCTACCGAGGCTTCTGTCGCGTGTGAGCGAGGAGACCTCTCGCGGCGTTCCGTTGTGTTTTGTCGACTGGGGCGGGTGCACGTGACATCGCACGTGGAGGCGTACGTGGCTTCCACCTGTGCTCAGACACGTGGCGAGGCAAGAGAAGGCAGCGTGCGAGGCGGGCCGAAACCGTGATCTTATAGTGCGCATATCCACGTTAATACTCATTTGTTGACTGTAAATAAAGAGTACATGGATGTGAGTCTCCTGATTTAACTTTGCGTCTCTGCGAATTGGAAAGATGGTGGAACGAAGGTGTTCGTACTACTCCGGCATGAAACAGATAGGTATATCACTTATTGCTGTTTATTTTTAAAATGGCATCTGCCCTCTTTTAAATGTGTTACTCTTCAAATGCTGTTGTCAGGTATTTTGTTATATATAATGATGCTCATGTTAGGGATAAATTATTAATTATCGTATAGAAATATGAAATATGAGACACAATCTCTGTATTTCATACCGCTTCTCACCGATATTTGTCAGATGTGTATTGCATAATCCTGGTTGAGCCTAGTGTCTACCAAAGCAATCTGAAGTGTCCGTGCATACATGCGATACCACACGACAAAATTAAATGGATCTGTTAACATGGCACATCTGACGTGTCACGTATCTGGTGTTTTGCCGACAGTGTTCTTAATGTCATCACGTTTCTCAGCCGCCATGTGCCTCACCGACATTTCCTCACTCCTCAGTTTCCGGGGACGTTAACACTGTTGTCAAGGCAAAAGAGAAGTTTTCTGCTACATCCTGGATGACATCTCAACGATTAAAATATATATATTATTTTTGTTAACGTTGGTTGTTGATAGTTCTATCATTACCAGATATAAGACGCCTTAACACGACGCCAAGTAAGCAAGTGAGCTTCCGAATTAACCGTCACCACTTATACACCCGCCCAACGAGGTTCGTTTTGTGTCGAAGCATTTGGCTTTTTGAATTGTTTCGCTATGAGTTGTTTTCCCGTCGCAAATAGAATTAACTAAAATCGATACTTTGAACTGAATAGGTTTTGCAGCGTTATTTTAATTTGCAATTATAAGCTTCATGTTTGTAGACAAAATATATTTTGGGTGGGTATTATATGGATTTGATTGCGCTTTACAGCTGCATCATTTTTATCATTTAGCTTCCTTTGGTTTTGATTCTACGGCGGTGTAATGAAGGAAATATTATAAAATTGGCAATGAAAATATTACAGACGGATTTTAACAGCGAAATACTGGATTTAAACCTAAATTTGTGCATGCATTTTAGCGACGGTACATTGGTCTATACATTGGTGTGTGTTTCATCGCTTCACGTCCCATAGGTGCTGAGCACTGATTTAAATTGTGAAGACGTCAAAACCATGAATTGTCGCTTGTATAGCCAGTAACTTTGCACTACCACGCAGCCACTGATACTGACACCTTTATGTGCATTACGCGAGGGGGATGTTTCCTTACACATCTGTGCTTGACCCGTGTCTTGCCGATCTTTTGGTTGCCAAGATATTAAGTCCGGGTTATTTGCGCAGACGATGTTGTGTCTTGGGTTATTTCGTGGACGGAACAGGGGTGCACGTGCACACGTGCAGAATTTGGAAACCCAAAGTTATGAACCTGGCAGGCTTGCCAGGGTTTAGGTCTCAGACCAAACACCAAATTTCAGCTTAAAGAGGAATAGTTCACCTTGAAAAAAAAAGAAACGAAGGAAAAAACTCTTTTAGAAGATGAAGTGGAGAAGCAAAAAATTAGAGTATCATATTACTTAAGTAAGTCAGAAGAAACCAGGAATATATTTACGCGAAGAAAAAGCAAATTAAAATGTGCAATTATTTGGTGATAATCATATTGTTTTCCTCGAAGTAATGCGAAATCAGCTGGCTGAGAAAAGCACGCAACGTCATCGATTTAGTGAGATCGAATGTCGTATACATGGTCCTTGGTACTGCCCAAAGTACTTGTTGAAGATGCCGGAAAAACACAACGCTTTTGAAAAACCATCACAGTAGGTACTTGCTTTTTTTGACGTAGGTATTCGGTCCACTTTTATATTTCACTATGAAAAGTTGATAGCGTCCGCCATCGTCGCTCACTGTCCGTGCTCGGGGCGTCCCTGTTGGATTATGTGTTCACAAGGTCATGCACGGTCCTACACGTCACTGCGTACCGGCTCTCGCCGGTCGGCTGCCTATCACTCAGCGGGCGGCTGCGCCGCGGTCGGCCAATCAAACAGCGGCACCGCGTACTGGTACGAGGCGGGGGCCCGGTTTGAGTTGGCGGAGGGGACAGGTTACAACAATTACGGCGAGCCTGGAACGTTCCAGGCCAGCGAGCTGGAACGCTACGCATACGCTACAGAACGTTGTTTTAGAATAATGTTTATAGAAGATTTAAACATTCAAAATCACTATGCATAGCATTACCTGACAAAGTTCATTCTTGCAATAAAAAGAATGAGGTACTGAAAACAGTATGGTTTTGTCCATCACTTACACTTTCCCCAAGTCTTACGTCATCTGTGCGTCATAATCATACGGTCAGCTCAGCCATTAAATCAGCCATATCAGCGATTGGAGTTACCGGGATACCGGTCCCGTTGACTTTTAGGACTGAATATTAAAATATAAGAGGTTTTCTGTGGAAAAAATGTGAAATGCGTCACAAGTATTTCGAGCAAAATGCGCCACAACTTGGCTATCTCAACTCAAAACCCTATGTTAAAGGTGAACTATTCCCTTTAATAGGTCCAGCCGTTTCTCAGTTATAGCAGGAAAATATTTTCTGACACCCCTGACGCGGCACGTGTCACGCGCTATTGATGTCATTACATGGGGCTATCAGATGGCGAAGACCGCTTGTCAATCGGATGCGGGATTCAAAAGATATAGCCGGGCCGGGTCGGCCGCTTATATGTGGGAAAAATCCGGTATTCAATGAGGACTCGCTGCGCGCTTCGCGCTCGCTCGTAATCAATTTACACAAGTGCGGATAGGTACCAAAAGTCACCTTCCTGAGGTATCTTGTAGGTTACTTGCATATACAGGATGATTCGTTCGGACACGACCCAATGCAATGAGCTTGTACCGTCGTCCTCTCTCAGTTTGTACCGTCGTCCTCTCCCAGTTCCGCGGTAAAGCAGCACATGACAACCCATCTCCCTCCGATAAACATCACACCTTCGGCTTTACAAACCAGCAGTCATTTGTTAAACTGGATCAAAGCAGCCGTGGCGGCAATAGCTGATCTCGATCTCAAAGAGAGACTGCCGCGACGACGGATCTCGTTTGGTGGAAATTGTAGATGATCAGCTACATGTCCTCCTGACACTGACCGGGGAGTGGCACAACGTCAGAGGTGTGCTCTTCCGGTATGTAATATTGCATCGGTTATTTTTATGAAAAGTCACGATTTGTCTTACAAAAGACACGATTGTGTTTCAGCAACTCGTAAGCTCTAGACTATGTGTCACTTGTGGGGGTTGAAACGTCAACAGCGTTTTATTTTTGGCCGAACAATCATGCAGGCGATCAGAGCGCTTACGATTGGTGACCGAAATAGCACTCCCCTACCGTGCCACTGTACTATCCTCGAAACGTTTGGTGAAATACAATGCACCTGGACGGAGCTTCCTCGTGTGGGTGGTCCTAGCCAATGGTAGATCTATTCAACGATCAACAAATATCTGTGTTGTTTGGGCGTGGCTGGTGGATATGTCATTTCATATTTGTCCTGGGAAATTCGAGAATGCAAAGTCGAGATGGATTCAGCCTCCAACATCAGCGAACTATTCGCACCTGACTGAAATAACCTGCATGGTCAGTGGGAGACGTAGCTGTCAGTCTGGGCCAGATAAGGTCAGTGGGAGGATCAGGAATCAGGAGTCAATGCTGGCGGTGTGTAGTCATGTTCAGTTCTAGGCTGAGTCCTGAGGTCATCATTCACAACCAAGTGAGTTGTATTTTGGTGAGTTGTGGCATGTGTCATGTGTATGTTAATCTTC
The DNA here is from genome assembly GCA_014673585.1 of Semibalanus balanoides. Lineage (NCBI taxonomy): Eukaryota > Metazoa > Arthropoda > Thecostraca > Balanomorpha > Balanidae > Semibalanus > Semibalanus balanoides. Next base: position 71,700 of record VOPJ01009031.1, read on the forward strand.
TAATTTCGTGTAACTATAACTTTATGGGCAGAAATTCGGCGTCGAGGCTTTATCTTCCTCCAACTGACAGCTCAATCGTACGTATTGACAAACACTCTTGTGTTATCCGCGCAGCCTATCGGCGCGATTTAGCACCCCATCCGGCCACCCATTGATCAGCACACACCGCTGGCCCGTCACCGCATCCTCTGGTAGCCCTTCGCGTCGGATGCCTAACCGATAATAAAAGCACCACAGCCACGGCCGCACAGTCTCCCGATCACGGTGGCCTGTTGACAGCACCGGGACGACAGCCGACTCAATTTGTGTCGCCGGCAGGGGCCGTATCTACACTTCAGATCAAAGACCGGAGTGCACGCTGCCACATAGGGGACGGCGGCTAAAACGAACCGCTATGAGAAATACTAACACTGGCGACCGCGGCGCCGCGCCGGACCGCGCGCCGCCGGCCGCCGCCGCCGCCGCCGACCGCCGCGCCGCCGTATGTAAGCTCATGCTTTGACAAGCGTGTCTGTTGATAGCGTTGCCCGCTACGCAGCTGCAGGATATGTGCTATTCCGAGAGGCGGTGTCGTAAGTGCAGCCATCTCAACAATGCTGAGTGCTTAACACTTGAGATCGTTTGCGTGTGACCCCATGAGTAATTTCTGTCATTGATGACCGTGTGGAGCTCATATGTGGAACGCTGAGGCAGTCGCAGGCCTGCCTGTAGGTACTTTATAGTGTGATGTTTCTGCTAATAATAGCTATTTGCTATTACACAGCGTCAGTACAACAACTGTATAACATTTGCAACTTGCATTGTTTAATAAGTCGGCAGAAATGTGATGGACAAATGCGCATATTTTTTTACGAAACGTACTTTCTGGAATGTCGAGCTGTTTGACTGCTCCATTGTAAAAGCAGAGAGAGAAGCGAAACACCTCCAAATTCTGGCCCGACAGTGCATTAGAGTTCCTTCGCACAACGCTTCATTGCTGATGCCAATATGCGGTCGTCGTTTGTTGCTTGGCTAACTCTCGAGATACCCGGCCGACCACTGATGAAGCTTCGGGTGACGGGTCGGGGTGCGGCCGAGCGGTGGTGACCACTGATGAAGAGTCGGGTCGGGGTGCAGCTGAGCGGTGGTGACCGTGGCGGTGCGGCTAAATACGGCACATCCTTGCCGGGTGCTCTCTTCTGTACGATTAAAAGGGAAGGCCTTATTCCTACAATTTGGCTTAGGCGTAAAAACTGTCCCTAACAGTAAAGTGCAGTTATAAATTTCACCTGCAACATTCGCCTCATGGGGACTTTAGTGCAGTCAAAACGGTAATTACAACTCTTCAAAGATCTGGCGAAAAAGTATAATCAAAATATTGTAATTATGTGTTATGTATACCCACATGGTACGTGATGAGTGAAGACAAAGCATTGCAGTTGAAGCAAGCAAAGCCATTAGGATCATACTCGACATCAGCCTTTCGACGTTCTCATATTGCCGCTTTAGTGTACTGCTTGTTTTGTGGTCATATATGGTTTTATAGGCCGCTAACAGCTAAGCATAGGTAAACACTGATGGGATGATTTGTTTTTGCAACCACAAATATAGTTGTTTCGAAACAATGATAACATAATTATTCTGGTTTCCAATGCAAATCTCCACATTTTGTAGATGCAATTTTCCAGAAACCAGAAAGGTTTACCCTGTAACCTTAAATCTTCCTTGATCTACTTGAAGATACACGCCTAGGAATCAGGACAACTACATGTTGGCCGATATGAAGCATAAACCGCTGGATAATACCAACATCGACATCTTACCTGCTTGTTCTACAGCAGATAGCATAGAACTTAAGTATTCGGTACATTTGATTACAGTCACTCACTTTACTTAGCTCAGCCGTACCGCCTTGCCGACGGAGACTGCGAGGCACGGCAGAACATAGCTCCGCTGCTGGAGACTGCAACGAGGTACAGGCAGGGACCACCAGCTCGGATCGCTAACGAGCCTATGAAGCTAACAACCTTCATTCAGTAACATCCACTGCAGAATAGCTTGTACTGTTAGCTTGGACATCAACCAATCGACTGCATAATTGCGCCGCTGCCCCTGTGCCGTTTCGGTCTAGTGCCGATAGAAGCAGCTCTGCTCGGGCAATGAAGGTCATAACCTGAGTTATGACTACGTCTCGAAGAGCTGTAATTCGCCTGCGATTACTGCACGGATACCCGAAGGTCACGATCTTTGACGTAGGTAAGCAAAGTCAGCTGGTGGGTCAAGGCCACCCATTGGAGTTTCATGTGCCACTGGCCAACAAGGGTTTGCAAGTCTCCATTACCTAATGCCAAATATGCAAGCGAAGTGGTTCGATGCAAGTGATACGTAGCTATGCGACATAAACACACATGCCGCCGACAGGCACGCTGTGTGTCTGCACGAAGATTGCGAACTTAAATCGTGGACATGATGTTACGGACAGTTAGGGAATATATGGCATGGCCTAACGACACAACATGCCTGTGCTCACCGCGTGTTGTTACTCCAGGTCAACTGCAGGTCCGAGGCAGCGAGGTTCTTCACGTGGAACCTTCGGCAGCAGCAGACCCACAACCAAGCCGCCTCTTACTTGCGATTGATGTCCGACAATTTCAGTGGATATACCATTCTTCCTACATTTGCTTAGTTATCCACTGCAAGAAGGAAATCATGTGCCTCCGTTCATCTTATGATTGTATTATAAATTATACAAAATAACGCTCCTTTCCCCTCGGCAAACAGATGTGTCCAGGTTATGTTTTGTTTGTGTTACTATTATCAAAAGAGAAACAAACGTAAACAAAATGAAATAATAGATCGTGACAAAAGTCCAAAGACTGAATCAACGCATTTCCTCCTAACATAAAGTTGAAACAAGTAACACGACCGTTAATCGGTCGGTTAATCCGGTTCGCAGCGCCACACGCCACGGGCGCAGCCATCCATCGCCGCCTCATTTTTCTATGCATAGTCCTGAGAGCCGCGAGCACCCGACCATCGTCGCTGTGAATGGTTCCATGCGTCAGTATGTGTAGAATGTCTTGTTTTTTGAGTATCGGTTAAATCAGGCCTCAATACTTTATAGCTGTATCGAAAAAGCCTGCCTCAATCTTAGGAGGCACATAAAAGTGACTAGTGTTTTAGAAATTAACAAAATGCTGCAAAGTCTAGATTTCGAACCTCCGCTATAAAATTACAACTTTAAGAGCAAGCAAGAGTCCTTGTATGTTTGATGACATTGAAGCGTTCCCACTAAAGGCTCCCCGTTCGCTATTGAGTGTATATGTTTCCGTTTTAGACGACATGAGAGTATTTAGAGGGATTGTATTCCAAGCAGAATCTCGATGCCTTTCTTGAACCTTTTCTTGAAGGCTGTTCGAAAGGTTTCTGCATTGTTCCATCAAGTGTTTGGAATGAATGAGCTATGAAGGATGTTGTTTTGCGATGTTATTTCTAGAGTTCTGAGCGTCCTTCCACATGTTCTTGAACTCAGTGATGTGGAGATCTGCCTAGCGATTCTTGGTTGTTATTAGTGTGTTGTGGTCTGTGAAAACAGCTTGAGTGCATCGTCTCGTCGTGTCTTGAGGGTCCCATCCAAGCTAGTCTCGTGTCTGTCCGATCCTGTAGAAGTCCCTTCCAGCCCGCGCACGTCTCTTAACTTTCATAGTCGCAATTCGTCTTGTAAGGTTATGTGTCCGTCAAAAACAATGTCACAATATCAAAGTGTGGTCAACGTATGCTGGTATATTGGACTGGTTTGGTCGATGTATGTGTTGGCTACTGATATAGAAGCAGTGATGTTTGCTTTTAATTAGTATTCACATGTTGTCGGAATCTCAGGTTTTTGAGAAGTCAAGCACCTCCCTACAAGGGCGAATCCAGGGCCAAGTGCCTTGCCCCCCCCCAAACACCCAAAATCGGCGCAAATTTGACACATTTCCTGAGGTTTTCGTAAAACTAAAGCAACTTTTACTAGAGAAAGTTTGTTTTAAATAAGTTATTATAACATAATGCAAGCAAATCCGATGAGTTTATCTATTATGCGATAATTTTGGATTTTGCCCCCCCCCCAAAAAAACTGTTCCCAATAATCACACTTTTCGGATCGCTATGCTCCCTCAGTCACTGCTCATTCCCTGGTGATGGTCATTCCAACTCTAGTCAGCTGTTCAAAATATCAGCAGCGTCTGTATTGACTTTTGAAACTGGAGACTATCCCTCACCACTTCCTTAAGGAATCCACGTAGTCCTATCGTATTTCACATGTACGCCGACAGTCAATCCATTTGTACTTTGGAACCACATATCCTATATCGCATTCCAGCGTCTCGGCCACCAATTCATTTGTACCGCAGCTGACGCCTGGAGCCCAGACGTCCTACCATTTCCGATGGCCGATGCCACAACACCGCCATTCCGGTAATCCGCGCGGTCGGCCGATGGCTGGGTAACGCGCGCAGACGGGCATTAGTGCGGCTGATACCCGTACTGCGGGACCTAATGAGCGACCGAGGCTAATTTCAGGCCCACCGTGATGCGCCCCTGCCGCCACCGGCCAGGCTCCCGGCCCCGTATCGTCAAATTAAGTGAAATTAGGCAGAGCTCAGTGCGCCAGCTACCGGCAGTCTATCATTACAGGCCCCGTCTCGTGGCCCCCACTTGACCCGCCTGTGACGACACCACGCGCCACAGAACTTCTTCCGAAAACCTCCGACGACGGCCGGTGGGCGTCCGGAGTGCGCAGTCAGTGTCCTCGTCTGTGGTTTTCTGGGAAGCCTTAAGCGTCTTTCGTCATCCTGCGCTGCACTCACAGACTCTAGACGTACTTCAGAAAGGATTACTATGCATTGGTTCGGTATTCGTGCTCAAGAGCAAACAGGACGGTTCCCAGAAGAGTTCGTGCTTTTTTAGACGAGTAGAACCCGGGTTGTATACCTGCCGTGGTAAAAGCATTTATCTGGTACTGTTGCGCGAATAAAAACTGCTAATTGTGTACATGAAAGGTACAAGAAGTTTGCATTAAATTTGTGCTTAGCTTTCAAGGCATGATACCAAATATTATCCAAGCTCAGATAATCGCAGATCAACAGATATTGTGTATGTTCATGGCCATTAGTGGTTTGTCCTGGCGATTGTGACGACTAGCTCGATTTGGCCAGCATACGATGGGTGTTGCGCACACAACAATCCGTCCTGGCTAAATTATTGCCAAAATACAAATACACTTTTTTAATTGCGTCCTGTATCACACTTCCATGAAGCCACAACGACATATCAGCAGCTCGAGCGCCAAATGCGAAATATTACCAAGCAGAGGATTTTAAATCCAGGTCACAGGCTGTCAACATCCTCACTGGCGATAAACCACTCTCACAGAGCGAAAGGAGCTAGACACCACGCTTTATAATACAATTCTGTGTGATGTTTTATAATTAAAATGGCATCTAACTCTCCGCTACTCTTGGCATTCCAGACCGACGATTGACACAAGCGGCGCCCAGCCCTGCGTACTCTCCACCTGGGCGAGGCCGCCGTACCATCCACGGCTCTCATGTAACCTCCACTCAGCATCGCAGCGATGCCACGCTGAATACTTGTTAATGAGCGCCAGTGCAAATATTAAGACTTTTTATGTCCTGCTAGCTCGTCTTCTGCAAGCGGCGCTAATTGTAAGTTGGCTTTTATTCGTAAATTAACAAAGCGGGCCAAGTTACGCCGGATGGATCTGTCGGTTGCAATACAGGCACTCTGCGGTGGGTCCCCTGTGTCGGTGCGCCATCTCAGCTGCGCGCTGCACGGGACGTGTGTGGTGTCGGCCGCCGTCACGGGGCAGGCAGGTCTGTAACGTACACCTCTTCAGATCTCACAGGGACTGGGAACGCTCATGCAACGCGAGTGGATACCGCAGGTGCCCGCTCACTGACTGGTTGACGAACATGAGTACCGCATGTGCCGCTTCACTGACGGACGAGGCTGGTACGAGGTGCCGCTCTACTGACGGTGAGGCTTGTACACATGCCGCCACTGTAACGGCGAAAGTGCAAGGTCGCATTGGGCCGCTCACTGGCGGATGAGGCTGGTACGACAGGCTGTCGCTCAAACGACGTGAGGCTTGGTACTGCACGGTGGGTGCGCTCACTGACGGGTGAGGTGGTACGCACGTGTCGCTCAACTGACGGTGAGGCTGGTACGCAGGCTTGCCGCTCACTGGCGGTTTGAGGCTGGTTACCGCAGTGCCACTCACTGACGGTGAGGCTGTACGCAGGTGCCGCTCACTACGGTGAGGCTTACGAGGTGTCTCTCTCGTACGCAAGGTGCCAGCTCACTGGCGGTCGAGCTGTACGCGGTGCCGTACACTGACGGCAGCTGGTACGGCAGAGTGTGTCGTCACTGACGTGAGGCTCGTAACGCAGGTGCCGCTCACTGACGGTGAGGCTGGTTACGCAGGTGCCGCTCACTGACGGTGAGGCTGTACCGCAGGGCCGCCTCACTGGCGCGAGGCAGTACGCAAGCTGCCGCTCATGCGTGAGGCTGGACGCATGTGCACGCTCACTGCGGTGGGCTGACGAGTGTCGTCACTGCGTGATGGCGCGATACGCAGTCCGCTCACCTGTCGATGAGCTAGTACGCAGTGTCCGCTCACTTACGGGAGCTGGTCACCAGGTGTCGTCACTGACCGTGCAGGCTGTGACGCAGGTGCGCTCACTGACGGCGAGGCAGGTACGCAGGTGCCGCTCACTGGCGGTGAGGCTGGTACGCAGGTGTCGCTCACTGACGGTGAGGCTGGTACGCAGGTGCCGCTCACTGACGGTGAGGCTGGTACGCAGGTGTCGCTCACTGACGGTGAGGCTGGTACACAGGTGCCGCTCACTGACGGCGAGGCTGGTGCGCGCGCCAGCCAGTTGTAGGTGCGTTGTACGCAAAAATGCAGAAAAGAGGCAGCTGTTTCTTGTACTGTTACTGGATGTATTTGGTTATTTGCATGAAATGCACGAGTCATTCCACTTTAAGTAAGTGGAAGCTAGGCAAACATTATCATGAGGCTTCAATGAGCTTATTATTGCTGCTCGGAACATTCTAAAATGTCTTATCCCCTACGGCGAAATATCCAGTCATGCTGCCTGAAGTAATAGCCGGAAGTATATGCTGAATGTGCAATATACGGTTATCATCGGTAAGAGCAATGTTTTTCAAATAATACTTTTGTTAAAACACTTTGGTTAATTTCATTTTAACAGCAAAAAAAATCACTAACATTTCACATATGAGCTAATGCCGCTTAACACAAAATATTATTATTCCTATTTCTGAGAGAGATGAGTATATGTTCGTGTTATTAACATGTGAAATGGCCGAAACAATAGCCGTTTTCAAGATGGCTTATTTTACGCGAAATGTTTTAAAATATTTAAAAATGTTTTAAAATGTTTTAGTTGTAGCCGCTTTCACGATGGACTAATTTGCGAAAAATGTTTTGGCCTCGCCCCGACGGGATCGTAGGGCGAGACCAAAAACATTGTTACGCAAATTAGTCCATCGTGAAAGCGGCTTCTACTAAAACATTTTAAAACATTTTAAAATGTTTTAAAACATTTCGCGCATAATAAGCCATCGTGAAAACTGCTAATGACATGATGCTGAGTTCACCGGCCATTATTTCGAAAATAGGGAAATCCCTTTCATTCCACTGGTAATCATCATACGATCGCATGATACACATTCTATAAGACAATTTGAAGTGCATGCCGTCCTGGATTATCCACTGGAAACTTTAGACGGCTATTAAACCACCAAGTACAGACAATCGTGCGTAGCAGGCAGCATTTCGCTGCAGATATATACTGTTGTGCGACAAATGTAGTCACTGTTCGTGGTATGTGAGATAATGTAGCTCGATTAAAATGCACGATGGTGATTTAATATATGTCAATCGGATTACAAATTTATAGAAATGTGATGAAATAATTGCTTTGTGAGTCATTTTTGGCTTAGAATATAGGAAATGCAAAATTAAGCTCAGGATAAAATAGCACGGACATAAACGGTCGTCTTTTAGTATGTTATCAACGTAATTTAAACTAAATTCGTTAAATTAATCAAACGCAAGTGAGCCTACCTAATCTGTAACGTCTTTGTTGGTATAAGTATTATGACATAATACATGCCGCGCATCATATTTTCCATGTTCTATGTTCCAATGTCCAGATTGAGTTTGCAAATAATTTAAGAAATCGCATATGTATCCTAACTCCTAAGGCTATAGTTTTGGTGCCTTGGTGGAAGCGAACTTCGCTGAAATCAGTTGCTTTTAGATTAAAAGAAATGTCCTGCAAAATATATGACCGTGGCTAGCCTCTCAGGTCTTTGTTATCATGTTCAAACATTGACTAGCTTGCTAAAGGAATGATGCAACGTAATGACTTTCTGAAAGAACGTTAAGTGCAGTCTTCTTCTGGCTCGAGCTGAGCTTTTTTATCTGCATGAATCGCCCGAATCGATTCACATTCTGTTGCTTTATGGTGGTAACCAATGCTATAATTCGTTGCGCTATTGGGTTAAATAGATGAATTCTCAAAATGGCTAGTGGCTTAAGGATATGGCGATAAGCTTTAATTTTCACATCTAAGAATATACCATAAGTTTTATGTAAAATGCGAGCTGCACCAATATAATTATTCTTCCCACCTCAAGTTGCATGTGAACTCTATGATTACCGCAATATCAGATAAAAATCTCGCCCAGTTTGCAGCTGGCGCGCCCATCGCTGCACTGACCTACATAGCACCGATTGCCGGCGCGTTTTGGCTCGTTACCGGGTCTGTTTACCCGCTCATCGCGAGTTCAGATCTCCGGTTCACCCGGCGGCGGCGGTGGGCGGCTGCAGTTTCCGTGGCATGCTGGGCCGGGGGCGGCACGCTGTGGTAA